>BMAW01046853.1:0-10379 GCA_019974015.1 Nephila pilipes | reverse complement strand
GTGCTAGTGCTAGTTAAACAAGTAATGTCAACAAATCAGTTATTCAGATGATTTAGGTTCCAAAGGTAGGTATTTTTAGTTACCAAACTTTTAATCAAGAGGAGGGCCCCCCCTGTCAATGGTGTCCCACTTTTCAAATCTTAAAATCTGGTCTCCTTAAACTAAGCTGAAACACCCTTCTCCTAATTTGCATACCGCATCATATGAGAACGTCTATACCCGACAAGTTTAATGAGTATCATCAACTCTACGTCTTATGGATTCTTAGTGCAATTAGGACTCGAACACGCAACTGAACTGAAACAGCGCCACTCGGTTACCTGGATTGCCTAGGGCTGAAGTATTCAAACTTTCATAAGACAAACAATTATTTTAATTTAATGTACATCATAAATTCTCAGCTTGAGAGTTATAACAAATGTTTGACTCAATGGAACCTCAAATTAAGTAAATAATTAATTAATGCAGTAAATAAATGTGAATTATTAAATTGAGACTCAAAACTTAATGTCTAAATTTTAATCTAGACTTAACAATTGACAAAATTAATCAGCGTTTGCTGCAAAAAGAGCAAGTCCAGTTACATCTATGGCTCCCGCATGGAATGTAATCAACTTATATTTTTTCTTTATTTTTGTTTCTAGAATTCTGCTCCTGATTATATATGAAACTGAACAATGCAGTTCACTTTCTTCTGAACATATTTTCATTAACCATCTTTGGAAATAAATGTAAGCTTCGTGGAAGAAGGATCGATAGAATTCAATAGAATATGCTAAAAAATGTTATAAAAATACTAGTAGTACTTTTTCCTGTAAGTTCTATTTAAGTTTAACGTTCACACCATCATGCGCGTATCAATTACAGACAAGACTATGTTAAACGGAATTTTAAAGCGAAGTCAGACATGTTAGTCTCAAGAAATTCTATAACTGTGCTGTTTTAGCTGGAAGAAAATGTCGGTTTTTTTCGCGCGTTTTCTTCAGTTTTTCTCCCAGTATTGAACCTAAAACTATTGCTATTTATTATTAGGGGCACGTAAATTAAACTTTAACAAATTAAAAATTTTATAGGAAAATTTCCTCATTTATCATCTCTTTCTTATCAGTCTTTAAGATCTTTCGAGTCGAGTTATAATATGAATCCAGGACTTGAATGAAATATTGTACCGTCACAATTATCTCTATCTTTATAAATGTAAGCTTCAATAAATTACAGATAGAGAATGAAATCATGGGTTTATGAGAAGTTACTTTCAACTACGTCGAGATTCTTCACTTGGTAAGGGTGATTAAGGGGTTCTCTTGTGAGAGTGATTGAAATTCATGAAACAAATTAGACTCTTGTCTAAACTTTTTCTTTTCAGGTTTATAATGAGGATATTCTCTTAAGTTACCATGAAAGATAAACTAAACATTTAATAAAGTTATTAAAGAGATATCTATGATGACATGATAGATGTCTTTCTTTTCTCTCAGATATGTCTTCTGCATTTTTACAAAAAAAAAATTCTTTATTTCTCTTCCACGTTGCGTGTAAAAAATTGTAATTAATTGTAGAGAAATATTTAAACATTATTTTGTATCCGTAATTCCTTTAATCATTCAAATATATTAATTGCAATTATTACACACTGCCATTTACATCTTCATTAGCCACCCAAGGGGTATTGCTTCAGTTGGATCACTTTTGGCGACCAGATCAAGTTTCAGTCTTATATAATTTCTTTTTTACATTTAACTTGAATATATTCAATTAAATAATTTACCGTTTGCTTTAATTTTAATTACATTGAACTTAAATATATTCAATTTAATAATTTATCGTTTGATTTCATTTTAGTTGCATGTAACTGATATAATATTCAATTTAATATTTTATCGTTTCCTTTAATTTTAATATCTCAAAAGTTTACTATTGTCCATTTCTCAATATTTCATCATTTACTTTAATCCTTATACTTAACTGAGTAATTTAATAATAATTTTCAGAAAAAGTCCACCTTGGGTGGCTGATTCTGTACTTTGCAAAACTTTGCATAAAACATTTTTTACAATTTTCTATATTTTTTTTCATATTTCAATAAATTGTTTATTCTCAATTTGTAAATTTATTCTTGATTATAAAAGCTCCTACACAATTTTAAAATATTCACATGCGCTTAAGAATATAATATTATGAATTTTTTATGGTGCAAAGTTTCTAGAGACCCTTTCATATCATTAATTCGCTTGTAGTAAAGTTTTTTTTCATTGCATCATTAAATTTTAACCGACATGAACAAAATCATACTCAAAACTGTTAGAATACTTGTCTTCAGGCCACGTCGTTTACTTTGAATTCAAACTCTAATTGTTGTATTATCTGTTTCTCATTTATTCTTTTATAGTATTATTTCCTTCAAAGGTTAAACACTCATAAGCTATTTTGTTGTTATTGCTAACTATTTAATATTGCTCTGACATAAAGATAATTTATTTTAGAACTCAATTAACTAGTATGCAACATAAAATGTTTTATCTTATGGCAGTTTAAAATATTTTACATCATTTTTGCATACCATGCAACTTTTCTAGCCAGTTTGAAAAATATTCATAGCGTAAAATTGAAAATTGTTTCTAAAATATGCTTATTTTCTCCTGATTCTTAAATACATTACTTAGTGTGTAATTAAAAACACTCAAATCCTATACAATATTAAAGAGCTTTATTATGATAATAACATCAAATTTATGTCGTTTTATTTGTTAAAAAAGTTTAAAAAGTTCAATGTTGATTTGCTAGCTGAATAAACTTTTAAATTCTTGTTAACGAAGTTCATGTTTTTATATTTTTTACATTTACTGCAAATGTTTTGTTATTTAAAACGATAATTTGTTATTTAATTTGCAACTAAAGAAGTGCAGAATATTTCAATTTGTATTAACATACAAATTTTACTTTAAGAAATTGAAATATTTATTGAATAGAAACAAATTTATAATAAATTACGAATAAAATTGGATGAATTAAAGCAATACATAACTCTTATATTATCATAACTTAGAACTTATTTCTAACCTTAACACTTTAACTTCAAAATATTTTAAGAAATCTTTCATATTTCTGCTTTTTTCAGAATGTCTGCCTTACAAAATTAATGAAACATTTTTAAATAAGATCATAATTCAAGTTTAATTTTCTTTTTATTTCAGGTAAACAAATATATGTTTAATTTGATAGGGCTACTGAAAAAGTTAACCAATATAATAATAAATTTAAAAGTTTTGAAATAATACCAGAATCAGCTAAGATTTTGTGTCAGCAGATGTGTGTCTTCATCCATTTATTAACATTTCATTTTCTAATCCTCGAAAAAATTACCATACTATTTTTTTTTGTTTAGTACTAATTTCTTGGTTGGTTTCTGCTACACATTTTCTCGTTTTATCAAACTATAATAAATAGTGATCAATGCTGTCTGATATTTTAAATATTTTTTTTTCGTTTCTTTAAATTATTGACTGTGCTACTTAGATTACATTTATTCAGGTTTGAAATAAAATTTTAAAATCATTCTTCCTTTTTTCCTTCAAAACTTTTCGATATAGAATTTTACCATAAGATTTTATTTAAAAAATACTGTATAAATTTACGCAACGAAACATTTAGGTTTCGAACTTTTTTTAAGGAGGATTAATACCTTATCTGTATCTCATACACATCAACTGTAAAATCTATCAATTATAAGAACTATAATTTGATATTATGTCTTTCGCAAGTATGGAACATAGAATTCAACAGAGCTAAATATCTATTTTTTTTTAAAACTGGAGTTAAAATAATCACCAATTTTATAAATTGTTTGAGAGCAAAATATATATATCACGTACATTTTTGTTAATATAGTCACACACACGTGCGATTTTAGTTATCTGAAAATATACTCAATGAAATGTTTTTATCAGAATATAGTTGCTATAATGTAACAGCCTGGATAAAATTATTAAGATATGCTGCAATCTTCTTTTATTACTGAAATAAATAACCATCTTAAAATCTAATTAAATAGACTATAATTTCAAAATTCAAATTGAAGATATGTAACAGAAAGACAACTTGTTTATTATCTACCAAATAATATGCAAGATCGCTCTCTCTCTCCAATCCCTCTTGACTGAATTAATCCTAGTTCATGTTCAAATAATAAAGTCCTAGCTTACCAAATCTTTATAACGATTCAAACACTTATCGCTTGCATCAGGTTTTAATCCTATTGTTTTAATCAGGAGTTACTTCCAACAAACTTTAGTCCAAACGATTAATATTACAATAATTCACTACAATTTACAAACATCTATCAGCTTGTCTCTCTTCTCAATCCCTTTTATCCTATTTCGTTCAAATCTGACAAAACTTAATTCAATTCATTATATTTCGTAACTTCATCTAGTTTACCTAACCGCGTTTCATTCTGGTTGGCGAGGAGCTGTAATTGTATGCAATTCAAATTACCAAATGTCCGCGGGGTTAGGGAAAAGGAAATCGTGAATAGCTCAACGTCTGAGACATAGTTACTTAGAAACAACTTATACTAGATGTCAAAATTTTAATTGCTTGTGTTTTTTTTTATATATAAATTCGCCCTTTCAATATTTATATTGTACATATCACGAAGATTATGCTTGTATATCATCCAATTGAAATATTTCGAAATCACACTATTAAACATAACAGTTTTTAATCACTATTCTTACTTTTCAAAAATGGTATTCGAAAATTTTTCTTATACAATTTATTTTAAGAAATTGCATTTTATGCGCTTTTCCACTTTTCGACAAAGAATAGCTAATTATAAATGATATATTTCTGTGTGTCATGTATGTGTTAAAATTATCCTAAAATATACGCATTAAAATTATTCTTGTTCTAAGTAATACACGAAAATGTTTGCATCAAAAAGAAGCATTGAGACATTTTACTACTTGAAACCAGTTCTTAGTACTAAAATAAATATTACATTCCAGACCAACCTAACCATTCATGTCAATTTCTAACGTTATGAAACCAACTGTCCAGACCTATCAGTCCATTCGGCCATAAGAAGAACCGTGAGTTATTGGAATGTGTCACTTTGAGACAATGTTTGAATTTGGTAAATTGGTGTCATTCCATGTATTGGTTTTGACATTTAATGTTTACAGACAGTTGTATTGATAGCGATAACATTCTTTGTTGCGAAATCTGACTTTTGCTATCTTTGTTTCGCAGTGTGTGAAATGGATATAAATTACTAACCTATCTTGGATTATATAGCCCATAACAAAGTAGATAAAATATTTGTTTTTGTAGATAGATATATTGCAGTTCTTTTGCTGACTTAATTATTTGATTTTCTGTCATCAGACTTGTTCTTATTGGTTCATAACTATTTGAAATTTCGAAACAAAGTCTTTCTGTTTCAAGAGATTTTCATATTTTTTTCTCTGTCCTATTATATATGCTCTAATTATATTGCGTAATGTTCATACTGAAAACACGTAATTGGTATTTCGGTTGTATGTGCCTCGTATATTGTATGCGACTACTTAAAAATAAACTAATTAATTAAAATAAGTACATATTGTGCTGTTTCTTCATGTAATTTTTGTAATAGTAATTTAATAATTGTTTCTGGATATTGTGAAGCCCCGTCGCGAGATATAATGGGGCTGCATTACGTAAAGTTGAACCAGATCTCATGGCCTTCTTGGAAGAGGGAAGGCTCAAATATTCATGTCTTGTTGACTTGACAAGGTTCAAAATAGTGAAATCCATCACTAATAACTAAGTTCTTCATCTTATTTATTTATTGTGGCCAGTTGAGTCGTGAGTTCGAATCCTGAAGCTACTGAAGACCCGCCGAGTAGCGAAGTTGATACACGTTAAATCTGTCTAAGTCTGAAGTCCTCCAGTGGCGTAGCATGGAAGTTTGGAGAGTGAGAAGACAGCTTAGGGTCGTCCTCGTCACTTGACTGAGATTTAAAATAAGAAGATCCTCATGATGCTTCTTCGGGGGACGTTGATATACATTCAATCAAAAACAATCTTATTTATTTTAATAAATGTAGTTCTACCGCATCATGACCAATCCCAGGTACCTAAAAGTAATACTTAAATTAGCTCATTTATTTCGATGAGCAAATATTATTTAACTCACATGGATAACATAAACTTAAATAAAAAAAAATAATGTAGAAATCTGATGAAATTGAAAGAGTTACTTACAACTTATCCTTTTTCTGTTAATTCGTTGTCGATTCAAAGCTTGTGTTGTTAATCCATAAAAAAAAAAGTTTTTTGCGTACAAAAGGCGTAATATCCACAGTGCAGAAAATGAAAGACGTAATTCATTTGAGTTTAAACAAAAATTTCAATATGTTATAGCTAAGAAAATTCAAAATTTGAAAGAAATTTCATTCTATAGAAACGTATGAACGAGAAAAAATATATATGTTTAAAATGAAAAAGTAATTTTAAGTATATTAAAATATTATTTGAATTTTATCAGTTGATCTTGAATCTGAAATTTTAGTGAAATTTGAAATATTTTTCATCTGTCAAACGATCGTTTCTTGAAGTACTGACTACAAATGAAAAGCCTCTAAGATTGTTTCTCCTGAAAAGTTTTTTATCCATATTTGCTCCATCATCATATTTTGCCCAGATCCCAATGTTATGCAAATCTTGTGAAGAGGGGAAAGTATTAATAAATAAAAAGATATACAAAGTAATGACAGTTACGAAAATATGAAATTCATTCGGCTCAAAAATTTACCAATTAACAGTTTTTAAGAAACGTTTTGAGATAAAGATAGAAGACTCACAAAAAATATATCTTGCGATTTCAAATAAACTGATACTATTTTCAATAATTCTTAATTATGTGTAATGAAATGCTTTACTTCAATCAATAAGTAAAATAATGCGTTAATTTACTGTGAGTTTTACTTATAGTAAAATTGTATGTATGGGGTAACTTTTAAATAACATGAATATGTGTGTTTGTGCGTGTGTGTTATAAAGAAAGGAAGAATTATAAATATTTTCTAGATAAATTACTCCCTAGGGCTATATATTTTCCCACAAAAATATGCAAAAAAAACTGTTTTAATAATTGTTTAAGGAAAAAATTATTTTCATTTTTGAAACATGAAAGCTAAACTTTTTTTTTAATTTGAATTAAATTTTGCTCTCCAATTAAACATTCTCCGTTCTTGTAAAATGTACTTAAAATAAAAAAAGAAATGTAAATGATATTTATTGCTAGAAATGAATTTATTTCACAATTTTTTTAACTCTAAAATTAAGTGTGGTTTGGAGCGGAAGAAGCGATGAAGTTTTGTAATTTTTCTTTGGATAAATATTGCCACACATCTCGATATTTTTTAATATTACTCCATCAAGATTTTCTTTTCATTTATATGCAAATGAAATGATTCTTTAACAGTCTCATTTTTAAAAACTAAATTCTTTCAAATTGTTTGGATAAATGGAATTGTTCTTTAACGGCTGAAAATAATCTTTTAAAATTTATCATCACAATTCTTCTTTTAACCTTTGAATTATTTTTCTATCAATTCTTGTGAGCCTTCTTTAATTGTTCTTTATTCTTTCAAGAAGGAATTATATTTTTATTCTGCTCTTATTAGTTTCTAGTTTTTGCCTTTGTATTTTGTATATTTTAGTTTTAGAATCGTATTTAATGAATGATTAAATGAAATTTTTAATACTTTGAGGCCTACATGTTTTGAGATCTAAAATGATTAATTTTTTTTCTAAAAGAAGGGTTTTTCTAAAGTAAAATACTTTTGAGAGAAGTCTTTTCCCTTGTATTAAATTGAATAAGTCGGGTTTGTTTTCTTCCTAAAGTGATATTTTATAGGTCTGTTTATCTATCCTTGAAGCATTGAATTGTGATGTTTCGTGTCAGAAATCTTATTAAAAGATTTCACTTCATTATTAAGAATATATTCAACCCTATTACGTTTATGAAAAACAATATTTTCATGTAAACTATAAAATAAATTTTAATATCGTAAAAGTGTATTATAAGTTACAGAAACTTTTAAAATCGGTTCAAGTTGTTAAAATTTAGGTGTTTCATAAAAATTATGATGAATACGATTAATAAACACATAAAGTTATGCAATTTGTTCAGAAATTATAAGATCAATAATAAATCCGTGCATTTCTGAAGAAGAATATATAATATTCACAAAATTTAAGCTTGTATTTAAAATGGATTTGGTAACACTCTCTGTACTAAATTCAACTATAAATATTAATCTATGTTTCATTAAGATCTACGCATTCGTCCAAAAATTGAATAAGGTGTTTGTTTATAAATTATAAGATCCCCTGAGAGTATTGACATATTACGCGTCACATCAAATTCATTATAAATTGCTTGCGTTTGTATTTCATGACCACATTATTTGAGAAGCAAAGATGCAGGGTTTGATTGTGTTATCCATGATTAGTTGAAAGATGCCACGGAGTAAATAATTATGTGAGGGCAAAGTAAGAAACATTTTATTTTATATGGGTATTGGAAAGTTAATCTGAAAGAGAAACAGCTAGGTCAAGAAGCGTTTTAAAACTTTGCTAATCTCAATGTCAGGATTTGGAAAGGTTATTCAAACAAAATGAAACGATCTGGAAGAAGAAGGATTTTGGCAGCACGGGACGATCGACAAAATTTTAGACTATCGAGTAAAACTGATCATTTAACTCGCAAAATTTCGGAACATTTCACAAAACCCCTTCACACATTATATCTTAAATCAAAATCTGATACATAATTTATGAAAATGAACAAAACACCGAAGTTATTAAAACAACATCGAGATGAAAGACTTGAAATGGTCTAAGACTATGATTCCATGGAACAATGAGAAGGAAACAAATTATATTTTATGATAAAAAGATGCACTTTCGTATACACTTTTTTGCATTCAAATAGATAAAATAACATAGACTTGAGGAGACCAGTAGTAGAAATTCAGTAGGATTAATACTACATTCACGAAAACAAAAGGGCTGGTAGTCGGGATTCTTAAGAATTGTTGTCTACAAATTACGGAGCCAAATGCAAATTATAAATAACAACATTAAAAAAAACCTAGCAAGGTCATCGAAAAGCACTGTCACTGTTAAAGGACCGATACATGGTAAAATTGCGAGAAACCATAAATAGACAACGACTATCCAGGGACTTCTCTTCTGCTTCCACAACATCTAAGCATACCGCATACTGATGCTTTACGAAGAAGTACTTCGACCACCAATGGTATGCATCAACCTTAAAACATTGTACGAGACAGCCCATCTTTTATGGAACCAGGAAAACCATCTTTAAATGCAGCAAAATTTAGGCCACGACCTCCCTATAAAATCCTGTTTTACTTATCCGTATTTGACTTATCTCATTTTGACACTATCAGAACTAATTTTCAAAAATTAAGACCCGTGTGACGACCGGTTGTGAAAGAATAGTTCCACTGTAGCTCATACCTGTCGTAAAAGGCGACTCAAATGGGCACCCTGCGTCTGGGGGTGTAGCCGGGCACCCTGCCCTTGGGGATTATATCAGGGGACCTCAGGGACTTACCTTCTTTAGGTAAGTAAGAGCATCATGACCCCGATGCACCCAGTGATCTTTTTCTTTCCTATGGGATTTACTGCCTTCGGTAATCACGGGTGACGTGTCCCCGGGTTACACTAGCCATCCTTCTCCATTTTAGACCCTCTTTCTTGTGAACCAATTTTTGTTTTTTCTTCAATTTTTTCACGTCTAGACCACAGTTAAATCTTGTTTGGCTCAGCATAGCCACATCTGGCTCTTGTGTCAATAACTTTACAATCACTCATTCACTCAGTTGGTGGAATGTGTTTAGTAAATGTCTCCAGATCTAAATCCTGTCACTTCTATTTCGAATGCTGTAAGAAAAGCCAACGTAGGACGTCATCTCCTTACAAAGAACTTTCAGATCTTAGGATCATCTTTGTGAGAATGATATTTGTTGCCACAAGGCACGCTTTTTCAGCTTCAGAGCAGGCTGCTAACCATTTCAACCTGTGAAAATTGGTCTTACGATCTAGAAGATTCTAGATAGCCATTTTAGTCTTAATTTGTATCTCACAAAAATTTATATTGTTTGTTCTATTACTGCTTTCAGAGAATTTGTAATACTGTGAATGCGGGTGCAATATTTTTGTCTAAAAAACCAGTTATTATTCGAGTTATTACATTTCAATTGTACGCAACCTTAATTTTAGAAAGCAAAATATATACATATTTATAGTAAGATAATATATATATATATATATATATATATATATATATATATATATATATA
>BMAW01046847.1:477931-545700 GCA_019974015.1 Nephila pilipes | reverse complement strand
GTAGCAACATTCACTGTTCTCCAAGATGAGTGTTTTGAGAAATTATGACTCCAATACACCGCTTGTTGTCAGAAACAAGTTTTATTGGACTCTTCCTCGCTCCAGGGATTTTTTTTTAATATTTACGCTTTTTGTATTTATAAATGTTTTCCGACTTAGAGCCATAACAATATCACCGCTGTTGCCTAGTGGTCATGGTCGTGTACTTGAGGCACTGTCTTTTTTTCGTCGAGTCGTGAGTTCGAATCCTGATGCCACTAAAAACTCGGAAGCGGAATTAATGCAAGTGAAATCGGTCGAGGTTCCAAGTCCTTCCTTTGACGGCGTGATGTAGAAGTTTGATGACGGAGAGGCCGACTCAGATGTCGTTCTCGTCACTTGATTGAGGATGAAATTACGAAATCCGTCGCCAATAGCTCTCGTGACGCTCCTAAGTGCGACGTTAACGAATAGTCCATCAAAGCTCTATAACAGGCCTATACAACCCAAAAGACTTTGTGGGCCGCATTATATATATGTGTGTGCGTGCTCGCACAAGTGAGGAACTTGATGCCTATTCAAATTCTCACGTTAAAAACTACAACAACTGTCACCTGTGGAGTGAGTGTAAAGTTTATTGGCGCAAGAGACAGATATGGCCAAACTGCGCCAAACAAGATTAAACTGTGGTCTAGACGTGAAGTTGAAAAAAAGACAAAAAGTGGTTGAAAGAAGGAGGGTTGAAAATAGAGAAGGATCGCTAGGGTATCCCGGGAGTGCGTCACCCGTGTTTACCAAAGACAGTAAACCCACGGGAAAATAAAATATCGCTGGGGGGGACTCAGAGTCATGATGTCCGTACTTACCTGAAGAAGGCAAGTCCCTGAGTTTCCCTGATATAATCCCCAGGGGAAAGTTGCCCGGCTATATCCCCCAGACACTGGGTACTTATTTTAGTCGCCTCTTACGGCATGCATGAGCTACAGTGGGACTATTCTGTCCTTCTGTCACACGGGTCTTCGAGTCGTGAAGTGAGTGAATGTAAAGGTTTTTGCCGCAAGAGCCAGATATAGCTATGCTCCGCAAACCAATTTTTAACTGTGATCTAGATGTGAAAAAATTTGAAAATAAAAAGACAAATATATTGACAAGAAGGAGAGTCGGAAATTGAAAAGAATCGCTAGGGTAACTCGGGGGTGCGTCTATTTACCAAAGACAGTTGGAAAGAAAAGGATCACTAGGGCACCTCGGGGGCAGCATACCCGTACTTAGCTAAGGAAGGCAAGTACATTTAGTCTCCTGATATCATCCTCAGGGGGCAGGGGGTCCGATTATACCCCCAGACTCTGGGTACTCATTTTAGTCACCTCTTAGGACATGCATGTGCTACGTTACGACTCTTCTGTCATATCCTTTCACCACACAGGTCTTCGAGTCGTGGAAAGCGACTATTCCTCCCGAACTTTATTAGAGAAATCAAAAACATTCTGCAATAAATTAAGGGAAATTTCATAAAATTGAATTGAATATACTTACATGAAATATATACTGCAGACATACTGTTACTATTTTGCATTTTGAGTGTCACATTCCCTCCCTACGTCTAGTTATGCACACTTGTGCTCTTCAGTAGTTTGCTGGCGAGTTATACACTGTGTATCGCCTAATCGCACCAGATGGCTTGTACGCTTTGTATTAGTTTCTGAACAAGATTAGAGAATAAAAATTGAGTCAGGTAGTGAGATATTCCCATGGTAGTAGGCTATATGATACGAACGACTTATGGTGGGAAATTTTTTGGTATTTTAATTCACAATAAAAGTTTAAATCTTTATTCAGATAAACCAGCTCCGCGGTCCTCTGGTTGGCCAGAACTGCTCTATAACATTAGGCAAATATAACCTTAATTTGATTTTCAATAGTCGCTACAACTGAATATACGAAGAAGCTTCAAACTACTCGTAAGAAAGATTTATGCCATTATGGTGAATGATTTTAATTTGTGAAAAAAGAACCCTTTCTTAATCAATATTCGTGCAAACTCCAACTTTTAATTATAGTAAAGCTATATTTCAACAACCGAAAAACAGCCTAGGAACAAAAGAAAATTACTAAAGTAATTAAAACAAAAACAATGCGTACATGAAAGGCAGATAGAAATTCCAGCTTATAATTTATCCCATCAACAATACCTCATAGCCCGGGGTCCTAAATTAAACAAATGATTTAAACGTCCATCTCTCATGACTAATGATTCCAGGAAACAAAAATATCCATCGCCAGGCCATGTGAAGTTTGATATTTGAGCGGTCATCCATTTTGGTTCGGTGTATTGACTATCCGGGAAATAACTATTTACAACAGCTTCAACAATCCCAGCGGGACTCCGGACGAACTTTCTTTACACTGCTGACATTTCAACCGAGCAAAAACAATCAACACGACAATCGAATTCTAAGATAAATAGTTCTCAGTTCATTAGAATCCCGCTGGTTGTGGAAATAAAAGAGTTGAATAATTCTCGTTGAAGTTTGGTTTTTGTGTGCGCGTTTTTTTAACCAGCACGCTACCGTGTTTGAATTGTTAAGAGATTCTGAAACGGAAGAATTTTAGGGAAGAAAATTTGAATATGTGTTAAGAGCTTCTCGAACTAAAGAGTTTCAAGGAAGAAAATAGTTTTAAAATGTAAATTGTTGCAACAATGATTTCATGCTTGTAATATGAGCTGTGTTCGATAACTACGACTATGTTTTAAGAGAGGAAAATTTAATTATTTTCACAGACATGTTTTCTATTATCAGTTATAAAGGGAATTTTAGTTTTCTCTTTAAAATGCTGTTCCTCGCGTGCTAGAATAATTGCTTCCGGGCTAATGTTGTATTGCGTGATTCTAAAATTGGAAATGAAACTTTAAACCATGTTTAATTAAAATTTCGTGATTTCTCAAAAGCTTGTTTGTCAATTCCACGGAAGTAAAATTATTAGAGGCAAAAGCAAAAAAGATAATTAGACTTAGCATACGAAATCAAACTAATTTAATATCGTACTTCATCAATTTTCTTCCCCCTCTTTTTTGACACAAAAAGTAATGCGAGGTCTATTGTTGCCCTATCTTGTTATTTTTAGCATCGATAAGTGATGAGGACGACACCTGAGTTGATAGCAATTCCTCCAAACTTCCACACCACACTACACCTTGGAGACTCGACAGATTTAACATGCATCAAACCCTCCACACAGCGTGTCTTTAGTGGTATTAGAATTCGAACACGCAACTTGACGGAAACAACGTCAATTGCGAGTTTGCGACCATGTCCTCTTGCCTATAACGGACATATTTTTTTTTTTTATTGAAGCCTCTTTGTAAGAGTATTTTTCTTAGACTTACTAAGACTTACTTTCAGTAATTTTTTTTTTTTTACTTTAAGTTGTTAAGACTTTCTCAAACTAAAGAGTTTCACGGAAGAAAATTTAAGAATGTAAATTGTTGCAGTAACGCTTTGAAGTTTGTTCTTAGATTGGTTTTGGTACAGTACGATATAGCGCTTAAAAGGCAAATCAAATCATATTCTTATGAGTGTTTTCTTTTATAAATACCAATTTTTAAAACTTTTTCAATTTTTTCTTTTTGAAAAAATTGTTTCTCGTTTGTTAGAACAATTGCTTCTGGACTAATAACAGGGATATTCTAAGGCTTTAATTATTACAATGAAATAACCGAGATATATGTATGTAGTTTATTCTTTATATTTATTGATTCTTATGTACACAGTGTTGAAAATTACAGCTATTCTTGTTCATTTGTTTGGTTTCTGTTCAATCAGCCGAGTTCTACAATGACGGTCTTCGCAAGGTCAAGAAATGCTCGAAGAAATATTTAACTCTGGGTGGTGACTATGTAGAAAAAGGCTTAAAAATACATAAAAATTTATTTTCTATTTCTCTTATTTTTAGTAATATTTAAAATTTTAGGATATTCTGGAATAATGATTAAACCTTTCTGATGGTGTGGGTTGTTTCAATATTTTGCTTTCTGAAACCAAACAAATAAAGATTAACAGCTGTAATTACTGAAATTATATATATAATACTCAATATTTTTCCTTGATATCTGGGTTATTTCTCCGGAATAGTTAAAATTTTACTTTGTTCCCTTGTGCTATTTAACTCTAAATTTAAAAGGGGGTCGTTTGATACTTCGAATTTGCTTAATTAGAATTATGTGATTACTTAAATGTTCGCTTGTCAATTCAGTAAATGTTATTAGAGAAGAAAACAAAGATAATCTGTATGTAGGGGGGGGGGGGGTTGAGGTTTATGAAGCAAGAGTGAAATCTGGCTAAATTACGGATACAAATACTTCGCTTTGATTCACTGAACAGGGTGTATTTGTGTTCTGACATTGGAAAAAAGGAAAAATTGGTTGATAAGGAACAAATACAGAGAAGAATTGCTGTATTACCCTGTAGGGCTACGTCATCTGTGTTTATCCAGAGTATGGGAATGCCACTAGAGACATAATTCCTAGAACGTGAACCCCTGAAGGGGAAAATTATCAGAGTCTTATGTTACGAAATTAAAGATAATTTTTTAAAAATTAAAGATTCTTCTTACGGCAAAATTTCTTTCTCCCTCTTCTTTATCACGATGGTCTTTCCCTTTGTGACGAATATTTCTCGTTGTTAGTAAGAGACAATATTATCCAATAAAAATGAGCCTAAATCGTTATCGAATTTATTCAAATCCCTGATTAACCTATATCCAAAAAAATTAAATACAGTGGCACAAACAATTGAGGATACACCTTACTTTTACTTGATAAATCCAACTTTCAATCAAAATAACACCTTAACCAGAAGTGCAAATGAATTTTTACTCTTAGACATAACAAAAGGTTTAATTAACAGTAAAAATAAAGAAAAATCAAAGGCAAAATTCTAAAATAAAACTTTTTAGAGGCATTTCAAATAAACATAAGCAGATTCTTACCTCAAAAAATTGAGGATACACAAATGAAATTTTTGTTTAACTACCACTTGATTTCTTTTTGCTTGCTACTAATAATCTAAGTTTGGGAAATTTTATCCTAAACTTTTTCAACTGTTATTTCTGTCTTTTGAAGTTGGTTATGAGAATATAAAGCTGTAATTTTAAATGGAAAATGGCTCCTTGGAAAGAGACTAGTATTGATGCAAGAAAATTTATATTAAGGTTATTTAAGAAGGGAAAATCTTATCGTGAAATAGCTGAAATTGTCGGTAGAAGTCACTCATGTGTCCAGAAAATCATTGGGAAATTTAAACGCGATGGATTAATTCAAAATAAGAGTGGAAGAGGAAGGAAAAGTATTCTGAGTGATGTAGCTAAAAGGAAAATTTTAAAAGATATCAAGATTAATCCTAAACTGAGTGCAGTCAAACTAGCTACAGAAACTTCTCGAATAATCAGCAGAAGTGTAAGTGCTGAAACTGTGAGAAATGTGATTAGACATGCTGGATATAGCAGTCGAGTAGCTAGAAAGAAACCTTTCATAAGCTTACAAAATCAGAAAAAGCGTTTGGAGTTTGCAAAAACTCATCAGTTGAAGACAGAAAACTTTTGGAAGAAAGTTATATTTAGTGATGAAAGTAAATTCAACATTTTTGGAAGCGATGGTCGTCACACCGTTTGGAGAAAGCCGAACACCGCTTTGGATCCAAAAAATTTACGTCCTACAGTTAAACATGGTGGTGGCTCCGTCATGGTTTGGGGTTGTATGGCTGCAAATGGGGTAGGAAATTTAGTTTTTATAGATGGTATAATGGATCATAAGCTTTATATAGACATACTCCGCAACAATCTTAAAGAAAGTGCACAAAAATTGGGTTTAGATGGAAATTTTATATTTCAGCACGACAACGACCCCAAACACACGGCACGTAATGTCAAAATGTGGTGTCTTTTTCATTGTAAACTGCAATTGCACACACCGCCACAGTCCCCTGACATCAATGTCATGGAAAATTTGTGGGCCACACTAGAAACAGCGGTCCAAAAACACCAGATTAGAAACAAAGCCCATTTAAAGCAAGTGTTACAAGAAGAATGGGATAAAATATCTCCAGATACCACTAAAAAATTGGTCGAATCGGTACCAAGACGTTTGGAGGACATTATGAAAGCCAAAGGACATGCAACAAAATACTGATACTGTCTATGCATGTAATATATCGAAAAAATTTCATTGGTGAATCCTTAATTTTTTGAGGTAAAGATCTGCCTATGTTTACTTCAAATATTTGTGAAACTTTTAATTTTAGGTATTTTTTTGTTGATTTTCGTTATTTTTACTGTAAATTAACCCTTTTATTACGTGTAAAAGTAAAAATACGTCTTCTATTCTAGTTAATGTGTTATTTTCATTAAAAGTTGGATTTATCAAGTGAAAGTAAGGTGTATCCTCAATTGTTTCAGCCACTGTATGTGGAGCGGTATATTTAACTCGACTCGAACTCATTTTTGTAATAATTTCTACTTATCTTGCGAACTCTTTGAAGCAGACTTCAAATAACGGGATCCGATGCCCTCAGATGTACTCCAAATATCTTCGGAAGGTGCTCTAACCGCTGAAGCGTTCCTATGGTTTCTTTTATCTATCTAACCGCCTTCCTTCGTACCAAGTTTCTTAAATAGAAAGACTCATTTGCATATATTACGGTTCTTCCACAAGTCGAAGCTTTCGTATCAGACACCATAATGTAATAACTTCAGAGGTTCAGAGAAATGAGCGTGAGAATTCGTTACACTTGTAACGTTGGGCTATTCGCGGTTCTCTCTTTACTAACCTTGGGGACTTCAATTGAGATTGATAACTATATATAACAATTTCTTCCCAACCAAAATGAAACGTGATTACATAAATTAGAGGCAAGTAGAAAATAAAGTGAAGTGGTTTAGATAGGAAAGTATATAAGGTAAGTGAAATTCCCCCGATAGTGGTCGAGGGGCACTAGTATTGAGTAAATGCCTTAAGAGTGGTAGATGAGATCAAGGGTTGCTACGGGTGATAGTGATGTAGCGAAGTCAAGAATCAAGTCTACCTCAAGCTTGGTGTTTCGGTAAGACACTCTTAATTGGGTATTAGTCAAACGGGTGAACCTACCTAGGGTGTAATCTTGGAGAGGAGGAAACCATTTATCATTACAGTGCAAGTCTATTGAATAAATATTGTCGAGAAATTTATCTAACAGATTCTTATATAAGTGATTGATTTTTAGGGTTAGTTGTATTTGACTGAATTGTGGCACAAGAGTTGAATAGGAATATTAATTCGCCCCACACTTCCTTCGTCAAAAAGTTTTTTTCTTTCGATTGAAATTCCTGCCTCCTTTTAATAACTTATTTTCATATTTTCTACGAAAAAATTTGATTGATTATTAATATCTTACTTAGATGCAACACGAAGACTATTGGCGACGAATCTCATCATTGTGAATCCTGTTCAACTATCAAGACTAATATCTGAGATGGCACCTCACGCTCTTAACTTCCATATTCTCGTCACGTTTGACTTGTAGTCTCGGCATATTTAACAAACACCAACGCTACTACACGACAGGTCTCAACTGGCATCAAAACTTGAACCCACGTCGACGGAAATACCACTGGCCATTAGGTCGTGACCATGACTATTCAGCTACCTCGGATAAAAAGATTCAATGTGATGTGATTGTTTATTAACGTCACATTGAGAAGAAACATGAGGGCTATTGGTGACGGACCTCGTCATTTTGAACCTCTATCAAGTTACAATGACACCTGATCTGGGTACCTCCTTCTCCAAACTTCCTACCGCGCGAACAGGACTTGGAGCTTCAACAGGTTTAGTGTGCATCAACTCTAAAGCATAGCGAGTTTTGAGTGGCATCAAGTCTCGCATTCATGAACGACGTAAAAGAACGCTGGGCATTAAAAACGGAGACATTACGCTACTGCGGTCTTTTTATAATAAAACTCTTTTTAATGAAATTTCATTAAATTCCTTGCTTTTTCTAAAGAAAATTTAATTTCCTAGAACCTATGTAATGGAGAGAAATTTTAAACATTATTACCAGTTATAATAATAAAAAGAAAAGCTCGTACAGGGTATTCGCATAATCTTAATTGATCTGTTATATAATTCTCGGAAGATATTTACATGAATCAGTGGACATTTTGAATTAATTCGAGCTTGAAATGGCGCTTTAGACCAGGCTCAAATCTACAAGTACAATTTGTTGGTAGTTTTGACCCAAGGACTTTTTTGGTCAAGTTGGAACAGACATTAATTAATTAACTTGTAACAAAAATGTATCTGATTTAGATGTAAGGTAAAGGGAAGTAGAAAAATTGGTTGACAAGGAATGTCGAAAACAAAGAAAGACCACTAAGGCATTTTCGAAGAAACGTGTCTTCAACATTTACCAAATGCAACAAATCCATTTTGGCCTAGTTGATAAGAGCAGTGAAAACGCGGCCGTACAAACTTTCTTCGAACCAGTTTAATTTTAGTTTTTATTAACGTCCTACCAGAAGCAACACGAGGACTATTGGCGACAGACCTCGCAATTTTGAACCTCGGTCAAGTGACGAGGACGACACCTGAGCTGGTCCATCTTTATCCTAATTTCCACACCACGCCATTGGGAGGACTTTGGGCCCCGACAGATTTAACGTGTATCAGCCCCGGCTACACGGCGGGTCTTTAGTGGCCAAGGCTCGAATCCGCGATTCAACGAAAACTGCCGATGAGTATGAAACCATGACCACTATTCTACCGTGGTAACTTTCTTCGAACCAACCAGACTCCCATGGAATAGAAAACATCACGCGCTAAAAATTCATCAGGAGGCTTCGGTGATCTGGTCTTTCCAGGTGGCCTTGGTTGTAACCATTTTTCTCAAAATTCAAAAGTTCAAAATTGGCCACAGTAAAATAATTATGAGAAAAAAATTAAAAATTTTAAATGAAGGGTTTATTCAAAGAAGAACTAAAATGTATTGTTACGAACAGGAGATGTCGCTTTCTTGCGGCGGTTCTCTTGCGAAGAAAAAAAAGCATTTTCAGAGATGTCATCAGTCAGCAATGGAAGTTTAAGTGATGACCCTATTGCCTTCTCAACGAATTTGGCAACTTTGCAAGAAACGTGGCGACTATGGTGACAAATAGAAAGTCCCCGAATGTGCTGGAACCAAGGCGAAAAATCGACGAGAAAGAAAATTACAAACTTTTCGGTGTGATTTCACGCTTGGACGGAATAGGTATAAATACGTGGATAGCTCAAAGAAGTCAAAAAAGGAATCTGTTAGTCATTGAATCAATCTGTGTACAGGAGCGAGTCTGTCTTTGGAGTTTCTATTACGGAGATGGATCGGGAAATTAACTGGAAGTTGTTGGGACTTGGACGTGAAGTGTGTGGGTTAATTTGACGAGAAGCAGCGTGTATCCGTCGGGAATTGTTGGAGCCTGCCCTGGAAGTGCAGAGTATTAATGTGGAGGCTATACGTAGTGAAGACTAGTAAGCTGGTTAGCTGAACGTTGCTGTTATAATCGTGTAAGTCTTTAAAAGTGTGGGTTTTTTCTCGTATTTGTATCGCTAACCTGTAAAAGTGCTGTGTGTTCTGTTTATGCTGTTTTTGTCTAAGCTCTGGTATCTGTGTGTCATCCTGCAGATTTGTGAATAAAGGAACATATGTCGTTATCCTCTGCTTTGGACTGATTTTCACTCCCACACACTCAGGAAAGTTTCGTAACCGTTTAATTTTTTTACTGCAAAATAACACGTAATTCATAAATCTTGAAGCGCTTTACTAAGATACTGAGTTAATTACCGATAAGTTAAGCACCATACCTATTCATTTACATATGAGGTCAAAAATGTATAAACGCCTCACGCCATCATAAATTATGTTACATTTCAAATATAAAAGTTATTTTCATTTCTTTAATTCCCATCTTCGAATAAAAGAATGGTTTTTATTTATATTTATTTAACTATTTTTAGTCTGGAAATTTAAGACCAAAAAAGGCAATTATGCTAGCTATACGTATGTGTAAAATCTAACCTCAAGTCAACGTTGTTATGTGCAAGGCCCAGGCCACCTCCTACATCCGTCGATGCTTGAGCATACCATAGTACTGAATTGTCATCAGAGTTACTCGCGTGAAAACAAAATTTTAGCTCGATCAGATGATAGGAAGTAAGTTAAAATTCGAAAACAAATTTTGAACTGCAAATACATATATATATATGCATATGAACATAGGAAATTGAATAAAAGCCTATAAAAATATCCAACAAAGATGGATGGGATAGCAGAAAACTCAGGACTACAAAACAAAAGACCGAAAAAGACCTGAGGGAAACTGATCCATTAAATTTTAGCGATTTCCTTTTCTCTTTTCTCAACACCTTTCCTTTCTTTTGTGAAAAGAGTCCGCTCTCACTCTTCCGGGAAGCAACCAGTTTTATTACAGACCTGCCAATAATTCTACTTTAGAAAAGTACCACTTTACTCCGACCAGGAATGAAAAGATATTCCACGCAGTCTTTTATCCACTATTTCACTTCTGAGAAAGAGACATATCCTGACTTTCAGGTGAACTTTCTCAACTTTTCTTTCTTTCTTTCTTTTTTCTAGTCGAACAGTTCATTCTTTAGGTTCGTGTTATTGTAGAAGTGACGGAATTAGCGATGAGAGAGAAAGACAGAAAAGGTTTCATTGTGTGGATTTTTTTTCTTTACCGAAACGCTTGTTCAGGTCAACCATGGAAAATTTTTCGAATTGTCATAACCTTTACTACTGTGAGAAAATAAGGGAAACAATGAATTATAAACGAAAAAAGGAATGGTAAACATTTTTTTACCGAATGGAAAAGACAGTAGCAATGTTTTTTCAAACTGAAATAGGTACTAATAACTTGAGAATATTTCTAAAAAAAAAAAAAAAAAAGTTATTCAGAAGCAATCTCGAAAAGTGGTTTGTTATTGTTACTTAATTTTTACAGGTCATACTTTTTATACTCTTTCATCCCTTCCTCTGTATTGCTGTAGTGGTTAAAATTACGAGTTTTGTGGCCGTCTATGTTCCAATCGATTTGTAGATTGGAGTCTTAATATCATCAAAGATTCGTTCAATATATGACTGCCGTTCATTAACTTTAATTGGAGCCGTAAAGTCCTCGGTGTCTGCCATCAAAGCACACTACATGTACATTTAAGCGCTTACAAAGCGCCCTCTACAGGACTTTAATAACATCGCTCATAATATTAAGCTGTGGTCAAATAACAAGCACCAAAGTGAGGACATTGAGCCTCGGTCTTCACGTTGCTCAACGTGTATCACACATACTACACGACGAGCCTTAATGGACTCGAACCCACGAACCGATAGAAACATTGCCATGAACTCGCGATCATAACCGCTCGAATACCGTGGCTATCTCATGATAAGGTATGGAAGTTAGATAATCTGCGATACAGTATTGGTTATGTATTTAATCTGTCTCCTATATAACTCTCATTTATCACCAAGACACAAAAATACCAAGAGCAAGGACGTGGGTGCTAGCTAATTTATTTTAATTTGCTCGCAATCCACAATACTATGTGCTACTTTAAGTTTTGTATTTTAAGCCCAACTTTTATCTTTTTAGTGCGAGTTAACTGTTCATGGTCTTCTGGACAATGCTAATTTCGACTAACAGGTCGTAAGGGGGATCGATATTTATCTAACTCTAATATGCATTGTGTATCAGTTTGGCACAAAAATAGCTTCAATTTTTCACATCTTCCGATAAACCAGAACTTTGAAATATTGCCTAGTTTGGATGATAATACAATATTCAATTAGAAAATTTAATTTAAAAAAGCTTTTGTAGTTTATTGGATCGCGGATTCGCGGCCAGGGTTGTTTTCATCGAGTCGTGAGTTTGAATCCTAAAGTTAGTAAGGACTCGCCGTATAGAAGGATTGATGCATGTTGAATCTATCGAAACTCCAAGTCCTCCCATGGGCATGGTATAGAAGCCAACCGAGATGTTGTCCTCGTCACTTGACTGAAGTTCAACATTACGAAGTCTGTCGCCAGTGTCCTCGAATTGCTTCAAAGTACAGCGTCAATGAACAATCACTCCCTCACTCTCCTATGTGTTGTAATGAATTTATGTGGATCTCTTATAAATACCATTTGATACACGTGGCTTGTGTTTTTACGCTGTGATATTTATTATTAAAAAACTTTAAGAATAATTTGATATGGAACCAAAATTACTGAGTTCAAAAATGTAAAAAAAAAATTATAAATTTCAATATTCTACGACCAACATTAAAATACCCATTAATTTAATTAAAAAGATACGATAAATTCTAAGAAATGAATTGAACATTTTAATAAATGCTTATTTTTTTTAATTGGAGGTGGAACAAAAACGAAGCACTGTTGCAATACATTTTATAATCAAAATATAATTTCAAAAGTAATTTTGTATTTTAAGAATTAATATTTCTAATATTTTAAATTAAATATACGAGTATTTCTAATATATATTTTAGATAGCTTTTTTCCAATAATTTAATTTTTTTTTAAATATCTATAGAGGTTATTAAAAATGTAAGCAATTGGTATTTTTAATAATTCAAAATTAATTGAAATGTGTGGAATGTTTATTTTGTCCACTAAAATTACTTTATTGAAAAATTAAAACTACATCATTAAAACTACATCTACATTCTAGTAACGTTTTTAATTTTTTCGAATATATGTATGTGTGCATTAAACTTATTTCATTTTTCTTCCTGCATATTCAATTTTTAAAAAAAAAAAAAAAAATCTATATATATTTTTTAATGTGTATATATCACATTTATCATGATTAGCATTAGATCCTATTGATTATTCATACACAAAATTTTATTTCATATGACTACTATGCATTTTTGAAATAAAAATAAATAATGAATAACTTTACAACAAACATAATATTAATTTGAAAACTAATTTATTATTATTTTTTTTCATAATTAACCTTTTAAAACATGTATATATTAAATCACACATTTTGCATGAATAGCATTAGATACTATTAATTATTCATACCAAGTATTAAACATAATGTACATATTAAACTTTAAAAAATGTCAAATTATGAGTAACTATAAAATATTAGTTCAGAGACTTATTTATGTAAACTTTTTTAATATTTCTTTTAAAATGTGAATACATTAAATCATATATCGTACAAAAATAGCATTATATCCTGATGATTATTCCTGCCAAACCTCATTTTTCATTCAATATATTATACTTTAAGAAATAAAACAATGAATATCATTTTAAAATACAAAATATTTATTCCGCGACCAACCTATGTTAGTTGTTAACAAACTGCGTGATCCGATTTTAATTACCGCAATTCATTTGAAACGAATAGTGCCATTATCATTAATTCAGATACAAATCATAACATTCGAATACTAATTTGGAAATAAACACCATCATCAACGAATTTATTTCCATTTCCATCATCTGACTGATCCAATCTAATAAAAATTCAAACTGATCGATCATTTTTCAATGAATACAGACTCTTAAATGAAAATTACGCCGAATTAAATTAGAAATTACAAGGAAGAGTTGTGCTGCTACAAAACAAGGACAAATGACTTTTCTGTACTTATGGGAGGAGGCTATATTCAATGCGAAGGGGGAAAAAACATTGAACTTTAATGATACATATTTGGTTGTGGCCAATGGCAGTTTTGGGACTCATAATAAATCTCATTTAGGGAACCATTGACAGAATAATAAGCATGCTAATCCTCCTGTAATGCAGTTTCTGGTGTATAATAAGTCTTCCTGGGTTGAACATTGCTGTCTTCCTATTCAAACTGAACCGATTCGTCTTCTGGAAAAAGAGTTAGAATCAACAACAGAGAAGAATGAAAATAATTCATTGTCGATGTCTCTGACCCAGGTAGGGGTGATACAGAACGATATTGGAAGAATTTAAATCGTGTAATTCAGGCCGTTTAGAACAATGATTCACAACCCCAAACATATGCAAAACACTTGAAGGGTGTACCAGAGCGAGTATGGAAAGAGTGCAGTCCCTCCCTACAGTTTATTTGCTTACTGACCGTTTACCCCAGCCGCCCCGTTTTGCTCGACAAAGGTTCAGCTAAACAATGCTAAAATAGAATTCGTAATTTTGAACCACGATCAGATGATGAGGTCGGTACCACAGCTGGCATCCGCATCTACGCGATGCCAAAAGGAGTGAGTGAAAAGGGGTATTTATGTCGCAAGAGCAAAATCAAGTTTTGCAGCACACAACCTGTAATTGTGATCTGGACGTAAAAAAATGGAAGGAAAAGAGGGAAATGGTTGACAAGAATGAGGGTCGAAAATAGAGAAGAATTGTTAGGATATCCCGGGGGGTGCGTCATCCGTGCTTACCAAATACAACAAAACCTAAAGGAAAGAAAGATTATTTTAGGTTCCCTTGAGTTATGATTTCTACCATGAAATCTATTTTTCATTGATTGATTGTTTTTATTTCAGATGTACTTAGAAGCAACACGAGGGTTTTTCGAGACAAAATTCGTAATTTTGAACCTCAGCTAAGTGATGAGGAAGAACTCTGATCTGGCATCTCCTTCTTCTAACTTCCATTCCATGCCAAACGGAGGACTTGGAGCCTCGACAGATTTAATGGGCATCATCTCCACAACATAGTGGTTGTTGAAGTAGTATCCTGGCTCGAACTCACGACTCAATGGATACAACGCTGGCCTCTAATTCGCGATAAAGCCCACTATATTATTGCAGCTACCACAAAAGTGATAAGAACTTACCGAAAACGAAAAAAGGTAACAATGACAGTTTTGTTCAATCGTGCTCCAGACTTAAGAAAAATGGTCGAAAATTAAGAAGGATCGCTGGGGTATCCCGCGATGGAGTCATTTGGATTTAACAAAGATCGGTAAGTCCCATGGAAAAGGGAAAGATCAGTGAACGTAACAGACGGACTTACCTCTATAAAAAGTAAGCCCCTGTTGGGTAAAACTCATCGAAGTGGCAAAAGTCATTGCAAACTCATAAGTGATGAAATTTAATGATCAATAATTAGTTACAATTCATTGAATATCAACTAACGATACCGTAAAATTCTATAATTCTCTTATTAAATTGATCTGAATTAACTCAAAAGCTCTGGGCGATTAAATTCGTAATTTCTTCTAACTTCGACTCCATAACACTCCACAACTCGTCAATTGACTCAGGAATAAAACAGGTAAAATTTAGAGCTAATTTTGTTGCCAAAACGTCTAATATTATAATAGGAACGAAAATTTTAAATCGCAGAACAAAAATTTCCTTTCTTGGAAAAAAAAGTCATTTGTTGATTTACCTGAATCACATGATGCATAGGAATTATTTCGATCACACCTTAAGATATTTATCTGAACTCTTTAAGGCAAGCATCAATCAAATATAACCCAAGTGTGTTTTAACCGGGAAAATGGCCATAAAAAACCAAAAAATTTTTTTTTTTTTTTAATCCTGATCATCTAATATCGAAGGAGTATCTCAAAATATAGAGCGCTGCAAAAACATCAGTTTCCATGTTCGATAACAAATTGGCTTGCATGTTATTATCGAATATATTTTTTGGCATCAGAAATGTCGCCTCAGGCGAGAAAAGGAGCCAAAATCTTGGCGCTTATGAAATATGCATGGAACTGTCAGAATTCCCGAGCTCTCTCGTCTAGTTATTAAACTACCGAGATGGACGGGAATAATTTACGTTTTTGGAAAACTTGAGAGTTTTCTAGAGGATTTGTGAAATTGCTTCTCATTATTTGCTTTATCTGGCATTGTAATTTTAATTATTCTAATAGTCTTGTTTCTCATTTAAAGAAATACAAATTACAAAAATTTAAATTATTTTGTTTCAAGAAGAGGCCTTATCAAAAATGCTATTAAATAAGTGAAAGATAATGGAGATATAAATCTCTGTAATTTTACACACAAAATATGAAATGCATTAATACATTGTAATTTAAAGTTTCCACTGAAACTGTCGTGGGGAAAATGCTTCCAAATGAAAATGAAGCATAGATTTCACTTTACATTTTTAAAATATAGTTTTTGAACACGAAATATGCATATTTTTTTGGATACATCATAAATGTTTAGAGTTAATAAGAAAACTATGTTATAAAACTCTTATCTATTTCGGTATTCTTATCTAATCAATAGTTCAACATATGCATGTATATAAAATGATATATATATTCATAAATATATGGGGATTTTTTTGACTATATCTCTCTATGTTGATTTCTGTAGTAAGATAACTATATGGTTGAATTCCTGAACTGGTTAAAGTAATTACTTCTTAATTTAGCTGGGATATAATTCACCTATATCGTAAATTATTCCTGTTATTTACAAATAACTTCGAAAGCACAAGAAATGTTATAAACCATTGTTTGGAAACGGATTTCTTTTTTTTTTTTCAGAATACAGTAGTACCTCATGTAAGAGACATCTCTATTTAAGGTATAATTTTGTTGGTCCCAGTCCTTTTACTTACCTTTTATTAAGCGACACCTCTATTTAAGAAACAATATATGATCCGGTGGGTTTCATTGGAGAATAAAACTATATTTAATTTTCAAAAATTCATTTTTTTCTTTTTCACGTAAATATTAAAAACATAATTCACGCGTACAGAATGGCTGATTTGTTTCATTGACACAACAGGCAAATATTCGCAAATTTACTAGAAACCAAGTTACATATTATGAAAATTATTACTGCATCCGTAAATCTAGACGAAAAGTGAAGAATTTGATGTATATACTTTAAATATTGATTGATTATTCGTCACTAAGATGTCATACGAGGGCTATTGGAGATGGACTTTATAAATTTGAACTTTGGCTAATTGACGAGGACGATTCTGCCTAAGCTGACACCTCACCTATTTTTAACGCCATATCAACGAGAAGACTTCGTTCCTCAACAGATTTAAGTGCATCAGTCCCGCTTCATGGTGGGTCTGCAGCGGCATCAGAAATCCGCTACTAATCGACTGAAACTTTGCCCGCCATGAGCTAGAGGCTATAACCACTAGGCTACCGCGATCGTATAAGAGCAGGTGTCCACAATCTTGTAGCAGTGGTGTGTCAAACTACTCAATCAATACGACTCAGGATGCCGCACAGTAGGAAATATTTAAAGTGATTTTATTCCCGAGGCTATGTATGAAGAGAGGGAAGAGAGGTCAAGAATATAGATTTAGTTTTATTTTATATTAATTATGCATCCTTTAAAGATGTCTATTAACATTAAATAAACAAAATAAAATATAAAAATTGTATATATATTATGTATCTTTTAAATATATTTACTAAAATAAAAGAATAACAGCATAAAATATAAGTATTCGTTCAATATGGTTAAATATAAAATTAAAAATTTGTAATGTAAATTTGTCCCTGCACCGCTATACTTAATATCGCAATATCAAGGATATAGTTTGTGATTTTCAATTTGACGCATTCTAAATGTTTGGTTGCAAAACAAGCTATCTGTGGATTCAAAATATTTTTTATATAAGAAAAGATTTGTTCATACATATGTAGAACCAGAAGTGGAAAGCAGAACGCATGCAATGTTCTTCCAATATTTAAATCTCTCCGGCAATAACACCCAGCAATTTAAAATTGCTGTGAATTTGTCGTTAGAGTTATTTTTCAGATTTTATCGTAATTCAGTAAATTTCACTTTCCAAATTTCTGAAGATGTTAGTTCAATGAATTCCATTATAAAATTATCAACTTTTATCCACTCAAAAATTGACAAATTTAATGGGGTTATCAATAGGTTTATTAAATCTGGTTTGATTAGGAAGGAAAATATAGTCATACAAACTTCAAAGTCTTTACATCTTTTGGAAAATTCTTCTTGAAGTGCTTCAGTCTAGGTTTGAAGTTCATTTTTGTCAATGTTCGATGTATTTGCTAGCACTTTATGTTTATGAAGTATCTGTTGTGTTAACATTAACATCACGGGAAAATAAATTTAATAATTTTGAAGCAATGTCTTTCGCAGATTCTAAAAGTTCAAGCACTGTTTGGCCCTTTCCTTGAAATCCTAAGTTTAATTCATTGAGATGTTAGTTATATCAGTCAAAAACATCAATTTGCCACATTTGTCATTCATTCTTCAACGCTCAATTTGGGGAAATGTTGCTCCTTCTCATTAAGAAAAACCTTGATGTGTCCAATGCATAGCACAAAATTATTGAAAATATTACTTCGACTAAGCCAATGGACATGACTGTACAAGGAACGTGAATGAGTGAATGTAAAGGTTATTGGCACAAGAGCCAGATGTGGCTATGCTGCGCCAAATGAGATGTAACTGTAATCCAGACGTGAAAAAATTTTAAAAGACAAAATTTGGTTGACAAAAAAGATGGTTGAAAAAAAGGATCGCTTGGGTATCCCGGGGGTGCGTCACCACATATAATCTTTCCTTTTCTTCTGAAAGAGATTTAAATTTCTTGTGTGCCAATGAAGAACGCGATACTATGAAATTAACTATTTAAACTAGTGTTCATTACAGAAATTAAGTGCTGTGACGAAAGTTTGGCAACTAAACTTCCATGCTGTCTTATGTGATGGAAGCTCAATACATTATGACCATTATAATTTTTGAAGAGTTTGACAAATAATCTTTCCTTGCCACAACCTTTGCAAGATCACCATCAATAGTAACACATAATATTTTGTTCATATTAATGTTTTTACTAACAAAATAATTTACAAATGAAGGGGGGGGGAAATCATCTCCTTTAGTTGGCACAGGCAGAGGAATCAAGCTACATAATTCTTCATAAAATCGATCTCTGTCACAAAATCGTGAAAATATTGCAAGGCGCGTATCATCATTCACAACGATACTTACAACACGAGGGCAGAGCAAAATTCAACAGTTTCTTGTAATTCAGAATTCATATTTTGTTGTTAGATTTTATGTCATTTTAGTTACTCGTCTCGCACAGAAGCCGGTATTTCTTGAATTCAGAGTAATATTATTTGTACATTTGGTAAATCGCTAAACAATATTTCACCACCTTTTATATATATATAAATATGCCCTTTATAAATTCGCCAACAGTAAAATGTTTGCCTTTGACAGCTATACAATGAGCAATTAATAAACTACATTCTAGTTTTGGTTCCAATTATTTGACAAAAATTGTAACTTCTTTCTTGTATCCAAAGTAACAGCTCTTTTTACAATTTCCCGTTTCTCATCGGAATTCGTAAGTATGGAATAATGTTTAGTTTGAAAATGTCTTTGTACACTTGACTAGCGACATACAGTGCCTTCGTGACCACACACACACACACACGCGCGCGCGCGCGCGCACGCGCACACACGCACGCACACACACACACACACACACACACACACACACACCATTATCCTATTGTTGTACGAATTCAGATTCATTCGTCTAAGAGTCTTGAAAACAGCAAACACTAAGCTTTCAATTTTTAGAGGCCATTTGGTTAAATATGTAGGTATGAATTGTATTGTATTTACTTAATTATTTTGACGAGTTTTCACAATGAAACTAAGAACGCGAGGTAAAGTTAAAGGTAACCTATAACGCACGATGTGCATCAAACTAAATTCTATTTTCAACTGAAATAATACACGATAATAGTCTATCGGCGCGTCTAACCGAACAAAAGGAGATAAAATGTGCGAGGTGCCGAGAGGAGAGACAGGACGATTTATATTTATCTGATAACTTTGTAGAGTGCCACTGAGAATTGTACCACGTGCAAATCTGATACCTGATATAAAGTGGGACGGCCCTCTTTGATCCGCTTGTCATCGACTCACCATGCCATGAGACGGCACATTAGAACAATTCTTTACTGCTTGCATAGTTATGAAAATTGCTAATAATCTGCGGACATATCTGTGGAATTAGTATTTATACTTGAGCAACCATCAAAAGAACACATCATAAGAGGAAAAGAAGTTCTTGCCTTGACGAACCGAATGCTGGCATAATGATTCATCTATCCTCTTCTAGACCTGTCTAGATCGACAGCCGGTGCCTGATGAGCTCACACTAGATGAGTAGAGGACATATTGCACCAGTACATTTGCCGTTTTTCGGATGAGCGAATCTTTGTTTAAATGCTTACGATGTTACTCGTCATCTATTCCTTGTCACTATGTTCCATTCAGTAACGACAACTTTATGATTCAAGCTGTTAGCTGATTCAGTTATAATTAGCTATTAATTTGGTAAATATTTAATTTAACTTCATTATTGTCCTTAATTGAACAAGTGACGCTCTCATATGCTCAATAGCAACTTAAATGACAAATAAATATTAATATTTTAAATATTTAATTGCCCTGGATAGTTTGTAACGTACTGATCTGAGTTAGATGAAGTGTGATATGTGCTTATGCATCACAGACCAAATCGATTTCTGAAATACAAAATGGTAAGTCAACAAAAATACCAGATTCACAACTAATATTGATTGTTTTTATGGGATATGTAGCAATAGAGGATATTATTCCACTAGTACCATATTTGTGGCTTACAACATTTTGGAGTTTTCTTGATTGGCTGGTTGATGTACAAGTACAGGAGAGTTATATTTCTGAAGGGCCAATTGGACAGATAGTGGTTACAGGTAAGTTTTAAGGCAATATTACGATAAAAAGTTAGTTTTAATTCCTCTCTCCCAACCAGTAACTAATATATTAATCTAATCTCATAAAAAAAAATTAAGAGAGGTACGTTTTAGGTGTATTTGCTCAGAATATAAAGTTGGTATTGAAGATCTACGTTTTAAGAAATATTTTAAACTAGTTGTTGCATGAAACATGGCAAAAAAAAATCTTAAAAATAAAAACGATAATATTCGTATAAATTGTGTCTTATAGCCCTTTATTACAAAATCCATTTACATAATAAAACACAATAGAAACCAACCAACACATAATACATGTTTTTCCCCCCACTGAACAAAATATTTTTCGTCTTTCCCACACACCAGCGACACCTGGAATCCTAGAAAAGAATTATCTCTCAACGAATATTAATAGCATTTCCACTGAGAACCGTTTCCAAACTGTCTGTGTATGATCTAGGAACCAAATCGTTTATCATGGATTCGAGCGATTTTAAACGATGCGCAACATCTTCGAAGATATATCAAACCTTATAAAAAGGGAGGGGGAAAGGGCATAAAAGGGGAAAAAAGAGCCTTAATGGCAGCCTTAGATGGGAGGGAAAAATGATACTTTACAGTTAGATGAAGGTTTTGGCGTAGATTTAGATTGATGGTTTCATTGCCTGAGGTTAAGAATACGGTCAACACCTTGAAGTTGACCTTTCCTCTTGATTTTTTTTCCTCTTTTATTTCATTTCACCCTTTTTCCCCCAGTCCTTATCATTTTGTGGAAATGACAGCTTAGGGTTACAGGCGTGCTGCATTCGGCTTAATTTATATGGTATTTGGTTATCAGAAACATGGAAAAATTAGGCGTTTTCGGTGTGAGGAAGGTTTTATTGGGATTAAATACGTGTGATAAAATTTGTACTTTTATCAGGGTTTTGCTTTAAAGGCATCTATTTTTTTTCTTAGTTTAATAAGAGAGCTCCTAGTTTTATACTTTTAAAATACACAGTCACAAAAGTCGATATACAACTTTTGAAATAACGGGCCATAAGAAAATGTGAATATTTTTAAAAAAATTAAATTTACGATAATGTTACATTTTATAAATTAAACAAGGTTTTGTAAAATTAAACGATGAAAATCATATTATCTCTACAGAATAAGTACAAAACTGTAACATTCATGCCACAAACAAGAAAGGTTTTTGAAGGACGCCCACACTATTTCAATCTTATTTAATCAGGATTAAGTACAGTATGGTGATGCTTAATGGCGCACCAGCAATTTGTGGCTAAACAAGGTGTAATTGATCTAGAAGTTCGAAAAAACGGATTGATTGATAAGAAGTAAGGTTGAAAATAGAGAAGGATTGCTAGGGTATCCCCGCAAAGAGATGCGTCACCTTTTTTCAACAAGGTGTAAACCCTATTGGAAAGAAAAAGATCTTTAGGGTGCCCTCTTGGGGTCTGAATCCTTTACTTACCTAAAAAATATAAGCCCCTAAGAGCTATTTAATCAGGAACGGAACAATATTGCATGTCATTATTGAAAAGTGAATCTTGAGAATGAATTAAGCAATTTACGTTGTTACTGTTCAAGTTAAAAAATCCCAGAGAAAGGAAATTTATGTTGATTTTCAGAACTTGTTAAGGAGCTTAAAAGAAATGAATCTTTCACAGAAATCACAACGGTCCAGATTGTTACTAGGAATTACGAAACAACTGGTTAGATACTTATAAAATCTCGTAATATAAGGCCAAAGTTTTTTGAATGATAGAAATCCTGGAACAGTGATGAGGAAGGAGAGATTAAATCCGAAAATATTTACCCTTCCATTACCGGAATATTTCGATGCAATAATTAGCAATAAAATGTGGAAACAATTCAAAGAATCCTTCGAACGGAAGCTTTCTATGGTTGAGTAACGCAAGTTAGTGTGAGTGATGGTGAAATATAATGGCATAAGAACCAGTTGTAGCTATGATGCTCCAAACAAAGTGTAACTGTGATCCAGACGTTTGAAAAAGTAGAAGAAAGATAAAAATGGTTGACAAGAAGAGTCGATAATGGAAAAGGATTGCTACAGTTATCTCGGGAGGACGTCAATCATATTTACTATTGGTAGTAAGGCCTAAGTGGGGAAAAAAATCATCCTTCCAGAGTAAGTCAAAGCCATACAGAGTTTTAAAAAAGCCAAGTTCTTTCTAATGAGCATGTCCGCAAGGGTTTTGATTATGGGAAAACTGTTCTTTTCATTGATGATAGTAAAAGTAATGCTTTCGGAAGAGATTGACATGATAAAATTTGATGGTGCAGAAACGAAGAATTGAAACTAATAAATATCTTTCTTACAGTGAATTATGGAGGAATTGTGGTTATGGTGACAATTTCGGCTTCTAGTGTTGGGAAAGGAACCTTCATTGAAGGTACGATGGATTTAATCCTTCAAGATATTGAAAAATAGCGTGCAGGCAAATGATGAGAGTTTATAACTTGGAAGTCAGTTCAACTTTCAGCATATTAGCGATCTAAAATACACTGTAAATAGCTTCTTTGCAAAGTACCAGCAAAACTGCTTAGCTTTCCTCAGTAGCCAGATATTGGAATAGAACGAGTATGGGATGAGTTTGAAGAATCAGAAAATGCAATGCCTGAGATAAGGATTTCTTTTTAAAAAAAGCATTGTCGCAAGCGTGGTCTGAAATTACTTCTCATACCACACAAACTTATTTCCTTAATACCTAAGTTTAATTTAGTTTAGTTTTCTTGTCGTCGCACTAGAAGAAACACAAGGGCTATTGGCGACGGTCCTCATAATTTTGAACCTCGGTGAAGTGACGAGGACGACACCTGAGCTGGCACCTCCTTCTTCTAACTTCCACGCCAACGGGAGGACTTGGGGTCCCGACAGATTTAACGTGCATCAGCGCCGGCTACGCGGCGGTCTTCAGTGGCCAAGGCTCGAACCCACGACTCAATGAAAACCGCCGGCCACGAGTCTGAAACCATGACCACTACTGCGGCCATTTAATACCTGAGCGTTAGGAAGCCGCCATTGATTCACAAGGACATATTACACCATATTAAATTATTTTCAATTGCATAACTTTGAGCTAATTTTTTTTATTTTCCTTGACGTGTATGCACATTATTGTTAATATCATTTTCGTTTGACAGTTTAAAGTATTTCTCCCCCCCCCCTCCTCTTTTTTAAACAAATATGTGGGAACGCAATTTGTAGTTCAGTATAAAAATATTGCAGCTCTTTTTAGTTTTCATAATTACATAAAAAAATATCTTTTCTGAGAGTGTATATTGACTTTTGTAGCTGACTGTATATCCAAAAATATTTGTATAATGTCGGACTACTGTTGGCGATAAGCTACAGAGTGCTTGGCGAGGATATCTGTGCCAGGAAAGCTTACCTTCTGTAAAGATAGACCGGTGTTGGCTGTCCGGAAAGGTGTTTTGTAACACCTCTGATTTTAGTGTAATGCACAGTGCTTGTTTTAATTTTTTTTCTATTTTATGTATGTAGATGTATACATATGATAAATCTTGTATAATGTAATAGTGTTTTCGATGAAATGTAACAAATAAGTGGCAGTCATTTAGATTTAATATCAGCCCAAGTGGTTTATTCAATCATAATACTACTTTGGGTGATATTTGAAGCAAATTATGTTTTATAATGCTGTCCAGCCATGACGAAAGAACCACTCTTGGTGGCATGGCTTAGGCCACCAGAGAAAAGATGAAGAAGAGAACTTCATATTATTTAGACAGTTTATATAAGGGACATGGAAAATTTCCAACAATTGCATTTAGTCGGCAGAAAAAAAGGGGTTCTCAATGAAATCTTATGAGGAATCTTATACAATGAATCTTTACTTGAAAGAGGAATTCAGTATTTTTAGAAGCCGAAGGAAAGGTTTCGCATTAAGAAATTAAAATAATGACAAATTTATTTATCATATATGTATGTATATATATATATATATTATTCCAAAGAAAAAGTATTAGTTTTCTTTATTATTATTGAAGAAAGGGAGACATTACAATTTTATCTGCCATAGATATCTTGGATAGATTTACAGTTTGATTTGCATAAGATATAAGCGTGTTAAGCTCACGGCCTGCAGGTCGCATATTGTCTGTAGTGAGCCTCTTTGAGGTCTAGTCAACATAACAGCATGAAACAAAAATTTTAGTAATTATATCATAGTTTAATGATTAAAATTTCTAATTTTACGAAATTATAGATTAGGGACCACACCATTTTTACCAATGAACGTACCATTCCTCCTCACAAACACGGCAGAGAATATTTCAAAAGCCTATGATAGAATAATACCCATTACGCGATTAATCTTCCACTGTTTTACGCTCTCTGACCCACATTAAATATTAAGCTCTCAAAGGAAAAGAAAAATTGGTTTATTAATTTCTACCATTATTCTGTCTGTAAGTTAAAGCTCAAGAAAAATATCGATTCCGATTAATTTTTTTTTTTAATATTGTATTAACGTTTTAGTGTTATTTTTCGTTAACGATTACTCGTCTATTTTAGGACTTTATCTAAACTAGGTGGTGGCAAAACAAAACGAAAAAGGCACACTCACGTACATCGATATTTCCAAGAGATATCGGAATCTGTATTTTTTCAGTGACGTAAAATATCAAACAGAGATAGCAAGCTACACTACCGTTGGAATGCTCATTGTAGATAAATGTATTTGAAAGAGCCGTTTATTCAGTGTTCGCAGATGGAAATGGTAAAATTTTCTATGATTATATTTCCCCAAAAGGGAACGCTAATTTGTGAATATTTCACCAAGACAGTTATTCCAAAACAAAACAGGGGTTCAGCTATTGAGTTTTGGATACAGGCTTCTGACAGAGATTAACACAAGTTTTCGGTACTTCATATAGAAGTGGGTTTTTTTTTAAAAAATCAGCACTTGAGTTTATTAAAAATAAGCAACGATCTGTTGCAGTTATCTACATTTAACTGAGTGAACTGCACATGCCGGTCAGCAGCTAACTTCTGATATAGACAACTTTCGTAAAACATCCAAAGAAAATCTTACCTTAAAGATTTTCTGTACAAAATTGTTTGATAAGATTAGTTCAATATTTTTACTTTGCTTATGTTTTTGGAATTACATTATTAAATTTATCAACGAATAAAAGCTGAGATTCTCTTTAGGACATTGAAAAGTTTAGATTTAGTAATAACTACAATTGACTGAGTGTTTAATAACGCTTCAAACCCTAAAGATAAATTGTTCAGTCTCGTTCAAGTGACGAGGACGACACCTGAACTGGCCCACCCTCTCCAAATTTCTGCACCCCGTTAACGGAAGTACTTGGATATCGACAGATTTAAATTGTATCAACTCGCTTATTCTGAGGGACTTTTGTGACATCAAGGATCGAGCCTACGACTCGACCGAAGCAACGCTGGCCATGAATTCATGACCATGACCACTGGGCTACCACTGTTAAGTGTTAAAAACGATGTAACAAGAGGAAATTTATCAATTATACAATCCTTTTCATGAAGAAAAAGGAAGTTTATTAAACCCAATCCAAGCATCTCGTTAACATGTTACATTGTTTCTCACTTCCAATTCTGATTGTTTTTAACGGCCTGAACCTAAATACCAGAAATGATTGATAACCCAATATTTCCAATTTGGGCGTTTGGGGATGCTAATCACGTGATACCAAATTGTATCATGGCCCTGAATATCAATGCTGAAAAATGGATGTAAAGTGACATAATAATTGTTACAAATCAGATACATGTGAGGGCATTTTTTTTTTCGGTATCTGTTTTCTTTTATTGGATGATTGATTTAGGAGGTAAGTAATTAAATATGCTCTCCCCCACATTAAGAGGAGAGAAACTGCGTATCGCATCGCAGGGTATCAGATCCACAACAATTGGAGATATTGCTTAATGATTGAAGCAGAATTATTTTCAGAACATCTGAATACATATTCGAATCCTGAATCGGTTATTTTGTATTTGCTGTTATTTCGAATTTTCATGCAATAATTCCAGTTCAAAAACATTGATTTGAAACCTTTTAAGTCTGTATGGCACGATGACGTTGCATCTTATATTTTATAAAAACTATCCTTAAAAGGGCCCCGTTGCCTTCATTTTATTTACCATTGATTCCTTTTATATTAACGTCCCATTTAAAAGCAACCCAAGGCTATTGATGAGGGACTTTGTAATTTTGATTTCAGACTGAATTAGTGATCGTATTTTAATGGCGCAAGAGCCAGATGTGTCCATGCTCCGACAAATAAGATAAAGGTGTGATACAGAAGCTTGAAAAAAATTAAGAAAGAGAATCGAAAACAGATAAGGAGCACTAGGATATCCCGAGGGCGAGTCAAAAATATGTTATCAAACCAAATTCAAACATAATATATTTTACACCAAAATAATATATTTTTGACACCAAAGACAGCAAACCCCGTGGAAAAAAGAAAGATCACTAGGGGGACTCTGTGTGAGTGAGATAATGTGAATTTAATTTTAGTTTAGTTTTATTAACGTCGCACTAAAAGCAACACAATGGCTATTGGCGACGGACCTCGGTCAGGTGACGAGGACGACACCTGAGCTGGCCCCACCTTCTCCTAACTTCCACACCACGTCAACGGGAGACGTTGGGCCGCGATAGATTAAAAGTACATCAGCCCCGGATACACGGTGGGGTTTTATTGGCCAAAGGTGAGTGAATGTGAAGGCTATTGGCGCAAGAATCAGGTAAAGTTATGCTGTACCAAACAAGTTTTTATTGCGGACAAGATGTAATAAAAAAAATTGAAGTAAAGACAAAAATTCGTTGACAAGGAGGGTCGAAAATAGAGAAGCATAGCTAGGGTATCCCGGGGGTGCGTCCCCCGTGTTTATCAAAGACAGTAAACCCCAATGGAAAGAAAAAGATCACTAGGGAGTCTCGGGGTCATGATGCCCGTACTTACCTGAAGAAAGCAAGTCCTTGAGGTTCCCTGATATAATCCCCAGGGGCAGGGTGCCCGGCTATACCCCCAGACGGTGGGTATTCATTTCAGTCTCCCCTTCGACATGCATGAGCTACAATGAGACTATTGTGTCATACCCGATCACCACTCGGGTCTTAGGGTGCCTCGGAACCGCATACCCGTACTTTCCTAAAGAAGGCAAGCCCCTGAGAACCCTTAACCTGAGGACCAGTCCGCTGATATAATCCCCAGGAACAGGGTGCCCGGCTATACCCCCAGACACTGGATACCCATTTTAGTCGTCTCTAACAACATTCATGAGTTACTCAGTGAAACTATTATTTCACACCCTGTCACCACACGGGTAATTTTGATCTCGGCCAAGAAACAAGGAGAAAACCTGAACTAGAACTCTATCTACATTCTTCCACACCACATGAAAATAAGATCCAGGTCATAACAGTGATGCTCTTATTTATTAACGTCACACTAAGTAACAACACGAAGGCTATTGGCGAAGGACCTCATAATTTGATTTAAATGACGAGGATGTCACCTAAAATCTGGCACCTTCCTATGCAAACTCCTACCCCATGCCTTCCAGAGGACTTGGAATCTCGACCAGATTTAAACCCACGTTTTAAAGAAAACAACACTGGCAGCGGCCTTGACTTTGATTAGTATTAATATTGCAGTCCTTGAATTATTGAGAGGTTGCTTGTCTTACAAAATCCTTAATACAGATCAAAAAAATGTGTGTGTGACACTTTCCATTTCAACATTTAAATTTAATTATTTCGATTTTTAATTTATAATATTAAATGTAGCTATTGCTTTTACATAAAAAATGATTTTTTATATTTAAATCCTATAATAATTTAATTAATAATTTCTGCTTAATTGTACAATTAAATGAGTAAAAATATAATGTAGAATACATATTAATATACGAACGCAAGAGTCATTACCGTTTTAGTAATTAGTTTCAAATTTAATCTTCGCTTTCATATTTATTTTACAATTTTAATGTTACCTTTCATAAAGCCTACACATAGATCACAATATTTAGTTTCATTAGCATGTATCCCAAATCAAAATATTTCGTCACTAATACATAGTTTCTTGAATTTAATCTGAATTTTATGTTTTCATGTTTGTAGGAGTGGTTTCCATAACTAAAACAATTTACAACTTAAAATTTGCAATGCCTTTTCCATTTCCTGACATATGGAGCGGTAGCGTAAGATTATTATTACTAAGAAATTACCAAGGTATGCAGACAAAATAGATTCCAAATTTAATTTATCATTATATACCTAATGATCTAAATTAAGGCTATTAAAATGGGGATTTTTTCAAAAAGCCGTCGGTTGATTTGTCGTTCATTGAAGTCGAAAGTAGAGTGAGTGATTGAGTGAATGTAAAGTTTATTGGCGCAAGAGCCAGATATGGCTATGCTGCGCCAAACAAGATTAAACTGTGGTCTAGACGTGAAGCTCGAAAGTAGAGTAAACAGGAGGGCTGCAGACGAAGGACCTTGTCATTTTGAACCTCGGTAAAGTGAAGAGAACGACACCTGAATTTACACCTCCCTCTCCAAATTTCCTCATCATGCCAAAGGGAGAACTTGGGACCAACTCATTTAACGTGCATGAGCCTCACTATACAGCGGGTCACCATTGGCACCTGGATCAATCCTACGAATAACCACCAGGCTACCACGGCCACTATCACTTGATTGCGGTTCAAAAATTAGAAGTCCGTCGCCAATAGTCCGTGTTACTTCCAAGTACCTCATTTATGAAAAAAATCAGTCATAATATAATCTCGTATAATATCTGTCATTTATTGCTAATGAAAACATTTAATAAAGGAAATTTACTACCCTACACCTGCATAGAGCCTAGGATTTAGGTAATCTGTATTATAGTTATAGTTTTATTCCCCCCCCCCTTAATCGCAATCTCTATTGCAGTACTATTTTTTTAATTTATGGATAAAAGAGACCTTTTTCAACACACACACACATATATAGTACTCCATTGCGTTTTAATTTATCAAGAGTAGACCTTTTTAAGTAGTGTATAGCTTTAGAAGGTTGTATAATTAGAACAGACCCTTTATTAATCCTAATCACTGAAGCTGTAGGTAGCTTTTTAATTTATCTTGGGTAGACAATCATCAATTACAAACACAAACATTATCCATAAAGATTAGTTCTTTTAAAAAAAAAGTTTTTTTAACGCCAAGAGTAACGATAAACACATGCAGCACAAATTCCAATGCATATTCAGCATTGCCTTTTAAGCCGCTGCCACTTTCTTTTTAATGACAGTAATTATAACATAAAATTACGCAAGACCTGCCCCCAATACGTATCTCAAACCATGATCCGGCACACCAGGTCCTCGAAATCCGCAACCAGTTCGAAAATGACACCAAGGCACCCCTAACGTATTCATCAATGCTGGGAGGAAGTGAACCTCGCATTAATCAAAAGCTGTCGACTAATTGGTGACACCAACATGTTGCTGCAACTACCAGCCAATGAAACATGTAAATACCATTAGCGAAAGAACAGAAGAAAAGATAAATAATAATCGTAAGACGGAAGAAAAAGAAATGAACAACTGCGAATCAGAAAGAGATCTTTTTCCCCATTGATGGATCGTTCGTTGAGGACTAATAGATCGTTTTGAGTTAGAACAAATGGTGCGTTGTCTTTCAAATCATTGCGAATCGTAAGCTGTAGATGCAGGGTCTTATTAAACTGTCTGCTAAGCTGATTTGATGGGTGCCTTTGGGTGGAGGGGGAAAAAATCTGATTCGAATGCAGGTCTGAAAGATGTAAACGCTTAATCGTTAGAGTTAATAATAGTTATAATAAATATTGCTAAATAAGGCTCGATGCCAACTGAAAGTAATACAGGGGCTGTTCATAAAGTACCTGTGTTAGGAATTGCTTAACTCATTGTAGAATTGTCCACTGATCGTTTTCCCTTCTTCTAAGAGGTTCGTGATTATGATGTCATTCGCATCCCAAAAATCGTTGCCATAATTTCTCTAGGACCACCTTCTTCGCAGCAGTTTCACCGGAGGTAGCCTATTGTTTTAATTGTTACTTGGTTACAGGTGTAATAAATATAGATTTCACTGTCGATTCCAACTCGACGAACAAAAATCACTCCTTTTTTCAGACAATTCTTCAGCATAATCAGAATTCAAACCAGAGATTTTATTTACTCCTTACCGGTATCTGTTGACTTTATCTATCGGGTTTTATGACCACCCATAAAACATTATTTGTTAAATTTCGGTATATATATCGTCTGAACATTTTTTGATATATAGTGGTATAGTTGCTTGTGAGAAATTTAAACTTCATTAATATATGAAACAAAATTGAAATCAATGTATAATATGTACTCATAGATGTGACATATCGAGCTATTCTTTGCGAGTTGGACATTTCAAATTGGAAAAAAAAAATTGGAACTTATTGTTGGTATATATATTTACAAATTTATTTTTTATGTATACTTTTTGTTTCTTGCAAAAAACGCTTGTATTCATTTACAATCAGACTTTTTTTTTGTTGATGAAATTTGTTATATTTTTTAAGAGGAAAGAATTATCGTATGAAGTGAAATAAAAAAAATTAGTTCTTTTCTTTTATTTGATTTTAAAGATTGATAGATACGAACAGGATGACTTCAAATTCTTCGGTACAGCTTTGCGAAAAACGGTTCGTTCTGTTATAGAACAAAATCCCTTAAACGTACATAATGTATTTACTTAAAGAATTTTCTACATTATTGAAAATCTATTAGGTTATTAACGTTTACTAGTAATTTACTCATACACAAGATTTTACGATGGACGTATTATATTGTCCTTGTATCATACTGGATATTGTAAAGTAGAATAAAATCCACACTTTCGTGAAGTAAACTAGACAAAAAAAAAACAAATTTCCCTCACTAAACCTTACTGTCTTAATCTTGGTACCGTGCTCCCGCAGTGTCCACCAGGACTTATTCCAAATGACAAACCCAGCCATTAATGAAAACAACATGCGGATAAATTGCACCCAAAACACAAATATTTCGATTTGCTTAATGGCAATGGTTCTTTAATTCGTTGCGCGGCACTAATCCGGCCGACATGGTAAAAATATCTTATTTCCTCTTCTTCTTTGCTCCATAACTCGCGGTCCGAAAATTCGAATCTGGAGGGGATTAAAAAGTAAATTAAAACCTCCAGGAGCTCTGAGGCCCTTTAATGCAATTGGAGGAAAAGGATTCCGGTGGATTCTCCGGGAAAACAGGAAAAGCGATCAATCCAGGGGGTCGTCCGGGGAACAAGAAATTCTGCCCTGAGTAATCCCAGGGTAGTCTTTGGCATGGTCTGTATCCATCTCTCTCTAGTCTTGAAAGAGAAAGACTGGATCTAGAAAGAAGGTTCATTTTAATTTCGTCATTCGTGGCTTGCCCCATTGGTCTGTTGTCCCTGTGATGTATCTTTAGACTCAGGAGAGGAAGGGGGCGGTAATTTTGCATATTTCTTGCCCTCCCTCCCACCACCCCTTGCCATTTGGAATTTCCCTGATGGTTTTAAAAGCGAGCCTTCGTCTGGCGTCCTAGGATATTTTCTTTCTTCAATAATAGATGAACACAATAAACAGCGGAATAGCAAATTTGGCGCTATTTTGGCGCTTTTAATGGCATGGATGGGCGCGGAAGTATATCTCCCAGGAGGGTTGTAGGAAAAGGCTGCTCTTCCCCCCGTGCATCTCTATTGCGCATGCGTCGGAAAATGTCTCAAGGGATTGGATTTAATTAGAAAAGCGACGGTAGGACTAAAAGGAGGGAGGGGAGCAAGAGTTCTTTGAGAAGTAGAGAGTTTTGAGGAGAATAAACTATTCCTTTTTGTATTTTAGAGAGAGAGGAAAGTTCGCCATGGTGGCCTGCCCCCCTTTATTGGCGTGGGGGTGCACTGTCGGAATTGTATTACAAATTCCATCAGGGCACCGTAGACTATCGTTTCGAACGTCAAGACTTAAAAGTTCGTTTCTTTTCGATAGTTGCCTCGTTATTCGATTGGGGTCTTAGAGATATATCGACCCCATTGCCTCTATCTCGGATTCAATTGGGATTTAAACTAAAGTTATTTAAATTTTAATCGAGTAAAGGGAAAGATGTGATGGAGGACTTCCAAAATTTTCCTCTTTTTTTCAGCCCTCCCTCAGTACGATGACTGCCCTTCATCAGTGAATAATCATTGTTACAGCATAACGGAAGGTAATTAAAAGAAGATTACACTCCTTACTTTAAGGAAATTATTAGTCACTACAGGGGTTATTGTTTCAATTGATAACAATGTCCTTGCTGACTATTTTCCAAAATTCTATCGTAAAAGTTTTTTCATATTTGCTTGATGTGCCTGCTTTCACCGGAAAGGAAATTTATTTTCAAAAATATGTCATAAGGAATTTCTCCTAATTTTTTTATAAGATGGAAATAAAACATGATTTTCAAATTCCTTTCTAATTTTTTTAAATTCATTCTTTTTAATTTGGGGTCAAAATAAAAGTTTTGACCTTTAGCATGTTTGAGGGGCAAATGATTTTAATACTGACTTGTCGTTATTAACTAACAAATGGGCTTTTGCTATATATCACCTATTATAACAAATCCAATTAAAACAAACTATTTAGGAAAAAGTACCTATGTTGACATAAATCTGCTTCAATGGATCGCGTTAAGTGGAACAAATTTCTTAGGTATATTATTTATGCTTTTAATATCTTCAGGGTGTTTCGAGATTCATATTCAAAAATTTAAGTTGTGATAGAAAAGATCTAAATAAGCAATTTTTCCTCTACAATGCATTTAGGGAGGAGAAGCAAGCGGTGAAGCGGTTTGATGGAATTCCTAAATCGAGAGTTTTCTTATACATCGTCATTTCTACCATGAATTTCAGGAGGTGAGTGAGTGAGTGAATGTAAAGTTTATTGGCGCAAGAGCCAGATATGGCTATGCTGCGCCAAACAAGATTAAACTGTGGTCTAGACGTGAAGTTGAAAAATAGATAAGTGGTTGACAAGAAGGAGGGTCGAAAATAGAGAAGGATCGCTAGGGTATCCCGGGAGTGCGTCACCCGTGTTTACCAAAAACAGTAAACCCCATGGGAAAGAAAGATCACTAGGGTACCTCGGGTTCGTGAAGCCCATACTTACCTGAAGAAGGCAAGTCCCTGAAGTCCCCTGATATAATCCCCAGGGGCAGGGTGCCCGGCTATACCCCCAGACGCTGGGTACCCATTTTAGTCGCCTTTTACGACATGCATGAGCTACAGTGAGACTATTCTGTCATCCCCGGTCACCACACGGGTCTGAATTTCAGGAGGAGTGAATGTAAAGTTTAATGGCGCGAGAGCCAGATATGGCTAAGCTGTGTCAAACAAGGTAAATCTGATCTAGACGTTAAAACAATGAAAACAGATTGGTCGACAAGAAGGGTCAAGTGAGAAAGTAAAGTTTATTGGCGCAAGAGCCAGATATGGCTATGATGCACCAAACAAGATTTAACTGTGTTCTAGAAGTGAAAAAAAATTGAAGAAAAGACACAAATTGGGTGACAAGGAGGGTCGAAAATAGAGAAGGATCGCTAGGGTATCCCGGGGGTGCGTCACCCATGTTTACCAAAAACAGTAAACCCCATAAAAAAAGAAAAGATCACGAGAGTGTGTCCGTGTGGTAATGCCCGTACTTACCTAAGGAAGGCAAGTCCCTGAAGTCCCCAGATATAATCCTCAGGGGAAGGGTGCCCGGCTATACCCCCAGACGCTAGGTACCCATTTTAGTTGCTTCTTAAGACATGTATGAACTGCAGTGGGACTATTCTGTCATTCCCAGTCACCACACAGGTCTAAATTTCAGGAGAATTTCCTGATTACTTTTCGTCGCCATGCTTCCTGAAATCCACAGTAGAAATGACGATGTGTAAGAGAACTCGCGCTTTATGCCTTCAATTACAGCACCGTCTAGCGGTTCACCCATTGCTCTTAGCCTGTGTATTTATTGCAAAAATAGTTTATTTAGATGTTTCCCTGCACCCCTTAAATTTTTGCCCGCGAGTTTCAAAACGCCCATATATATCAGAAATTCATTGTTTTTTATGAGGCATCCTGGTTGAGTTACTAAACAAAACTTAAATGTTGTATTTTTAACCATATATGTGCATGAAATCTTCAAAAAAAAAGTTTTAATATTTAGACAAAAATCCTTTTTTGAATTTTAAGACATAAAAGCAAATAGTGAAACAAAATTGTATACACGTGTTTTGATTTAGATTAGTTGCGCTGTGATGCGATTTTTTCCCGTCGCACTAAGAAGCAACACGTGGGCTATTGGGGACGGACTTAATAATTTGAACCTGGGTCAAATGACGAGGACGATTTTTGAGCTGGGACGTTCCTCCCTTAACTTCCTCGCTATGCCAAAGGGATTAAAGCCTCGACAGATTTAACGTGCATCATCCTCGGTTACACGGTGGGTCTTCAGTGGCATCAAGGCTCGAGCTCAAGACTCGACGAAACCGCCAGTCGCGAGTCAGCGACCATGATCAAAGTCACGAGTGAATGAGAAACTGTTAGATTTAATGGTTCCAGAGCTAAGCTTAGCCAAGCGGTGTCAAACAATTGTTGTAATATGACAATTTTAAAATTAGCTTAGTGATTGTGGATTAATGTCGCACTGAAAAGGAGCCAGATGGCTATTGGCGACGAAACTCGTAATTTTGAACCACAAACAAGTGACGAGGACGACATCTGAGCTGGCACCCCCTATCCTAACATCCACACCATGCCAACGGGAGGACTTTGGGCCCCGATCAGATTTAACGTGCATCAGCCCCGGCTACACGGGGGGGGGGTCTTTGGTGGCCAAGGATCGAACCCGCGACTGAACGGAAACCACCGACCACTAGCCCACGACCTTGACCACTAGGCTACCGCGACCGGATCTTTAGTGGAATCAGGGCTCGAATATACGCATCGTTGAAAACAGCGCTGGCCATGAGTCCGCGACCATGATCACTAGGTTATTGCTGCCATTGCGTGATATTACCGTGTATACAAAATCCACTGAGCATTTACAACGTTATTTACAAAGTCCATTTTGTATGGTATGATTAACTATGCATTCTATATGGTATAATGATCTCGAAATGGATTAAATTCAAACGATCATGTAGAAATCTGGAATCAATCACATAAATATTGAACGTTTAAACTATTCATTCAATCACTTCCTTAAATCTTGTTAATTATTTTATGATGAATTTCAAACACATGGTTAATGTAGTAAAAGTCTACCCAACATCTTATTGCTGAATTCCGACATTAAATAATTTAACCTTGAAATTTTTTTATTAATTATCCTTAAACAACATTCAAATTTCGATCATAAGGTTATGTATACTGCTGTTTGTAGAAAACGCAACACCATGAAAGAATCATCAGAATCAAATGAAATTTAATGCAGAAACGACTTGTACTGATACAAATAAATGATGAAATTTTCAAAACAAAAGAAACAAATTAAGCGTCCGAAATCAGTATTTGGTGCAGCCACCATGCGCTGCAATAAGTGCTGCTATACGACGTGGCATGGAGTCAAACAGATGTTGAATATCTGCTTGAGGAAGAGAATTCCATATCGCTTGTATGCGCAACCAAAGTTCGTCTTTGGAAACTGCAGGACGCGGATCACGAGCGAGACGCCGACCAACCATATCCCACACGTGCTCAATAGGCGACATATCCGGTGAATAAGCAGGCCAAGGAAGAAGTTGCATGCGTTGTGCTGAACAGAAGTCTCGAACAGTCCGCGCAACATGTGGGCGTGCATTATCCTGCTGAAAGATAGCTCCAGGGATGCCTTGAAGGAAAGGACCGACTTCGGGCTGTAGCACTTCACGGACGTACCTGTTGCTATTGAGATTACCCTCAATTCGTATCAAATTGGATCGTCCATGATACGAAATCGCACCCCAGACCATAACTCCGGGTGTTCGACCACTATGTCGTTCAATAATACACTCAGGAAGGCAGCGTTGACCGGCATAACGTCTAACACGAACACGGCCATCATGGGTCCACAAATTGAAGCGTGATTCATCTGAAAAGACAACTTGGTGCCAATCAGCTCGCCTGTCTCTGTGCTCAAGAGCCCACTGCCGACGCAGCCGTCGATGATTCGCCGTGAGGGGAATCCTGTATAAAGGCACCCTTGCACGCAATCCACGGCGCAGCAGACGACGACGAATTGACGAAGCCGACAATTGTACACCTGTAGCAGTAGACCAACGTGCTGCCAGCTGCCTGGAGGAAGCTGTGCGATCATTCACCGCCATGCGGAGCAGGTGTCGATCATCGCGCTCTGACGTCACCTTCTGTCGTCCAGTGCCTGTTTTTCGAGTTGTTCGGTGCTCGTCGGTCCACTGCTTCCAAACTCGCATCACTGTGGAACTGTTCCGCTGCATACGAGCTGCTATTGCGCGATAGGAAAATCCTCCTTCTCGAAGGCCGATTATCCTCCCTCGTTCAAACTCCGTAAGTTGCTTGAATTTCTTATTCTTCCGTCGTGGAGGCATACTCAGGTCTCACTAAACGTTTGCCACTAACAAATAATCATAGACTTTTTTCAACGTCCCGCTACAGCACTTTATTTATACGCTTTCAGCATCAATTCAGAGGGCGCTGCGCGCGCCGCGCACGCGCGATGGCTCTGAAACTTTATTAATTTGCATAATATCCTATAATTGACATTTGCTGCGAATTTCATTTGATTCTGATGATTCCTTCATGGTGTTGCATTTTCTACAAACAGCAGTTTAGATAAGGAACAGGATTTCATGTATCCATCTAATGTATATAAATGTTAAAATTAAGAAGCAGCGTTAGAAAAATTAGTTTAGGCGAGACTGGGAGGGGGAGGGTAGTAACTACTATATATCAGTAGTGTTTTTTTTTGCATGTAGTCCTATAAAACATGCTTATAGAAACGTGATCCTTAAAAATGAAAATTTTCAATATCACAAATTACGAACCTTGACAGAAGTTAAAAAAATAAAATTCAGATTTAAATAATTTATTTTTAATTATTTAAAATGAGGTAATAAATTATAATACATGAAGTGCTTTAAGAAGAAACATAGATTTAATTTTCCCTTCAGGTAACACATTTAGTTTGCTAGACAGCTTGTTCGACAAAGGGTGGGGGGGGGGGGATTTTCCTTTAAAACTCGATAGTCATTTTTTGATTTTCCTAGAGACAAGTTAAAGTAATTAAGTTTGGAAATTATACATACAGAATAATAATGGGTTACCCGCAGCTATTGACAAATTATTTAATTAGATTTGAATTTTTACAATAAAAATGTCTGAATATTCGAAAACGATGCTTTAACTTTTTACAAATAGAAACAATATGCAACAAGCAAAAGTGATATCTGTCATTTTGCAATGGCCATCCTCCTTCATTATTTATAACTCCAAAACCATCTTAAGGTCTAATTAAATAGTCAATAAGTCCAAAACTCCAATTAAAGATGCGTTGGAGAAAGACAATACACTCAACTTATTTATCAAAGAATTTTTTCTTTCTCTCTCTCTCTAGTTGTAATAATAAAGTCTTAGCTTACCAAATCACCCATTCCGATTCAAACACATCTCGACATTAGCAGTTTCGACTCATTTTATTCTGATCAGGAGCTACTTCCAACTATTATTAATATATAAAAAATATTCGTTACGATGATTCAATCCAATTTACAAATATCTATCAACTTGTCGTTATCCTCTACCTCCCTTCTCTTTCATTTCTGTTATACTTGCTTAACACTCTCTAATTCATTTCCTTGTATTTCTTAACTTCATCTAATTTACCAAATCATGTTTCGTTTGGGTTGATATGGAGTTATTATTTTATGCAATTTAAGTTACCAAAAAGTCCCGAGATTAGTGAAGAGAAAATCACAAATATAGCCCAACGCCACAACTTTACCTCAAATATATTTTTTGGAATAATAACTTTGAATTATCATTTCAAAAAATAATACCTATTATTTCATAACTTAACCATTTAGTAGTAATATTGATGTCGAAGCTTTGATAATATCTTTTACTTTGAATCGTGCTTTTTTTTTTTTTTTTTAAAAAAAAAACAAAACTTTACAAGTAATTTAGATAATTTGATTAAACTTGGTTTATGTATATATACATTGGAATCTCTGTACATCGAACTTCTACACGTATATATAATATCTCTATATTTCGAACCTCTTTGTATATGTATCGAAAATCTATGTATCGAACTTTTTCAGGAACCTTGAATTTTCCGTACGAAGATAGTTTTTGTATAAATTTCGAACACAATATCAAACAATTTCTGAATTTGAGCAATTGTTACATTAGGCTACTGCTGAACTGCAGTATTACTACATGATATTACTCCATCGATCAGGACATATTAGATGATTGCTTTGATAAACTCAAAAATGATTAGGAGTATTACAAAGATGAATTAATTGAAAACGCCACATAGAAAAGAAGCACTGGAAACATTCCAAACGTGGCTTGAAATTCATTCCTAACATTCTTGAAGAAATTTTTACCTCTTCGAATAAAAGTGAATATAACTTTGAAAGGGTTTCAGCAAAATAGTATGTTCAAAAAGGTATTAAGAACTAGTTTGTCCAAATACAAAAAATTTCATTTCGAGTTTTGCTTGCAAACATTTAATTTTTCATGCATCTGTTACTAAATTTGTAAATAACAAATTTGCACATTTTTATAAATAAATTTCTTTGATAGTTTATTGCATATTGATTTTTTCCCCAGATAACTTTAAGTTCGATATGTAGAAAATCGACTACACATTTTCTAGATATTAAATTAAATTTTAATTTGTTAATTGTAGACAGTGGATAAAGACAGAAAATATACATTAATACGTAAATAATTCAAGGAATATTAACAAATGTTTTTGTTCACAACATAAATTTAAGTTCACCACCAGCTATTTTAATTCCGTGAATGTAATGTTAATCTTATGTTCTCAAATCTAACTTACAGTATCTATTTGAAAGTAAAAAAAAAAGTATATCCAAAAAAGCAAACAATAATCAGTGTTTCTAAGAAATTACATTTTCCCACCGATTTTTAAAAATATATTTACCTTTATTTTAATTATTCGTCATTGGGTTTTCCGGGCTTTAAAAAATTATTCTAAAATAATTTCAAAAATCGAACAGAAAATGTTATTCTGCACAAAGCTTCATTACTTTTTGCTTCTTTCGAATGCATTTTTTTTTTACTTTCAAAATAAATAAAATAGCATAAATTGGAAGATGGTAGTAAACATTCTATATGATTAGCATTATATTTAATAAATCAAAATGACAAGTAGACGGGAGCCTTAAACAAAGAAAAACGAATAGTAAAAACTATAGAATTTCGAATTTAATCTAAACATGTCCACTGTAGAATTATAGAATGGACATGCAAATTTATTTTGAAGCTATAATACATTCAGTTTTAAGAACTTCATATAACAAAAATAATTATGTTTCAGTCCTAACTAATACAACACAATAACTTTATTACTTCACAGTTACGCTGCGTTAAAAATATACCAGTAAATACAAAACTTCTCTTGATGTATCCAAAGTGCATATACAGCTTCTCCCATTAAAATAAAACATGAAGAACACATTAAAAAGATATCTTCAATTCAATCTACAGCGTTCTTTATATTGCATCCTCCAATCAAATCCCCTCCACTGCACACAAGCCGGTCTCTCATCCCGTTCTTTACCCTTACCCAGCAATTACAGGTAATCTTTTCCTTAATTTTAATAGAAAGCCTCACGCTGTCTCAGACAGACAAATGTATCATCTTCCACTCTTCAGAAGACAATCAACAAATGGTCATCACCCATTAAGCTTTCCCATTCCGCCGACCACACGGGCGAGCAGTCCCAGTCATCCCTGATTTAATTTGCTCTGGGACGAAACTCCTCAGTCACCCTCCTCCCCACGAATCGGTTTTTGACGAGGCCCACCAACGAAGCATCCTGACGTTCCTTGACGGATAACTCCTCAACTTGTCATTGGTTGGAATGCGTTCCATTGTTCTATTTCGAATGTTTTTGGGCGCTGCGTGAACTGGTAGCCATGGATGGTAGTCCACCTTCTGTTTCGGGAGGGTGATTTGCATTTATATCGCGTATTCGTAACTTGCTGGAGCCATTACATCTTCGGAAAAGACAGACCGTAATTGCCTATTCTGTGAATGGAGGAGTAATTATGGCTGTTTTGCTTGTTAATCAACCATGAGACCTTTTTTTTTGAACGTGAACTTGTGTCTCGGACGATGGAGAAATGGGAATGAAATTAAAAATGAGTTAAATCTAATGGGATAGTTTTGTCTTCGTGATATTATATTGTTTTGTTTCTGAAAACTGAGCCGTCAGAAAACAAAGCTCGTGATTGTTTTCCGGGGAAAGACGGACCAATCTATGGGTAAACATAAATATTTATGCGTATTTAATATTTTTACGGTCATGCACTCGGAGTGAACGTGTTTTGCTCCGTTTAATCCTGGGTACAAACCGTTTAGACTGATTTCCTGTTTTTCTGTACCACAGCACAAATAAATATTATTGGAATCTTACATATCTTAAGCTAGAAAATTCACTGATGATTTGATCAAAGTACTTAATACTAATTCAGATCGTCTCTTATGAATCTATTTTTTTTAAATCCAAATTCAGTACAAAACGACTAATTGTTTTACTAAGATCTCATTTAGTAGCAACACAAAAACTATTGGCGACATACCTTGTAATTTTGATCCTCGGTCAATTGACGAGAGCGACACCCGAACTAGCCCCTCTCTCCAAACTCCCCCACCATGCTAACGGGAGAGCTTTGGACCTAGACCAAATTTAACGTGCATTAGCCCTACTTAGCGGCGAGTCTTTAGGGGCATTAGGACTCAAAAAAAAAAAAAAAAAAAAACACGCCATACCAATAAGGTTTTGCGGATACACGACACCTGAACCAGCACCTCCTTCCTCGCTACGGGAAGATTTGGAGCATCGATAGATTTGACATACATCAACTCCGCTGTATAGCAAGCCCTTAGTCACATCAGAGTTCTACCTCGCGAGTTCGCAATCATGACCGCAAGGCTACTGCGGCCACTCGCCACCATCCGAAGTATGCATTTTCGCTAGAAATTGTAAAAATGGTAAGAGAAATCAATAATTGAGCTACAGGAATTATTTTGTGGATAATATACTGATAAAAGATTTATCACTTACCAAAATAAAAAATACTCAAGCAATTCCCCCCCCCCCCCTTGAAATTTGTGTATGTAGATACAAAGCTTAATTGATTTGTAATCTTAAGAATTTGGCTTAAGAACTTATATATTGAATCAAGAACTTGCTTTGAATTTTGAGTTGCATTTCGAAATTTGAAATTTATGCTTTTAATTACGTGGGAAAAGTAAACATAGAAATCTCATATCGATTTTTTTTGCTTATCCACGAATATTCCCATGGAATGTCGCGAATGCAGTAAAACCTCTTTAAATCCGATTTTTTGGGGCCAGGATCAATTCAGAATACCGAAAATCGAAAATAAGGTTCCCGTCTACCGGCCATTTTGATTTCGTGGACGTAATGTTAATCCTACGGAATTTCTACTTTTGCTCTCAAACTTTTACTATTTGATCTCTTTGAATGCACTGAAGTGCATTTGAAAGAGCAAAAAATATGAAGGTTTCTGAGGAGTTACTTTTTTCCTCCAATTTTTAAAAATATTTTTACCCTTATTTTAAAGAATCGTTTTATTGTTTTCTGGTCTTTAAAAAATATTTTAAATTTTTTAAAAATTGGAGGAAAAAAGTAACTCCTCAGAAACCTTCATATATTTTACTCTTTCAGATGCACCCTATTGTATTCAAATAGATCCAATAGTAAAAAATTTAGAGCAAAAGTAGAAATTCCATAGGATTAACATTAAGCAGAAATTAAAAATTAAAATGGCCGGTATATGGGAGTCTTAACCTGAGAATGGGGGGGGGATGAAATAAAATTAAACATAGTAATAAGAAATGATCTTTATATTGAACAAATGGAGTAAGATTGTTTTTCTTAGATTGAGTGATGGATTTTAACGGGGCAAGAGTTACAAAATAGCCATGCTGTGCCAAACAAGGTATCACTATGATCTAGACGTTTGAAAAATAGAAAAGTTAAAATTTAGTACCCGTATTTACCAAAGACAGCTAACCCCATGAGTAAGGGGGAAAAAATCTTTTAAGTGTCTAGGGTGAGTGATACTTGTACTTAGGGAAGAAGGCAAACCCTTGAGAGCATAATTACAAAAGATAAAGAGGTCTAATTTGTGAACAATAGAAGGGAGCTTAGAGTTGATTTAAAGCATTTTCCATTCATGCAATGTAGCATCTTACGCCATTTATCACTGGTGATAACAGATGTAACTAAGGTTTTGTTGCCTTTTTGCAAAGAATATTTGTAATGCCCACTCCCCAACTTTCATTTTATACCTCCGTACATATTAGAAGAATTCAGTGAAGAAACTTTTTCAAAAATACGTGGGTGAAATAAAATTTTTATACCGAAATTTGCAACAATCGTTCTCGTTACCTGGAGATACGAATTAAAGAAGTCTGACTTTTGGTAAATCGGATTCTATCTATAACTCAACAAACATATTAAGGAGGGGGAAAGTGCCCCTGAAAATTTCAAGACAGAAAAAAAGCCCAAATATTAACCAGCGTTCGAGTGGTTGTTTCTCAAATTCGTTCATCATACGACGTTTATTTATTTCAGTTTTAAGATAAAATTAAATAATTTTTGATGCTAATATATATATATATATATATATATATATATTGTGCAGAAAAAAAATGACTTCCATTCAAACAAGAATAAATATTTTAAATAAAAATCAATAATTTTTATAATTTAAAATAGGTACGTAAATAAGCTTACGACCTCCGAGTAGAATAAAACCGCCAGTGATCGTTACAAATGGTCGCCAAACTATTTTTTAGGACATTGGAGATTTATGCGATTATGATTGTGATTTTTTACTAACGTCGCACTGAGAAGCAACAAGAGCGCTATTTTTGGACAACACGAGGGTTATTTTGGGTGAGGTCTGTCATTTTTGTTGACGGACCTCGTAATTCCTAACTTCTGTGAAGTGATGAGGATAACAACTGAGCTGGCACTTTCCTCTCAAAACTTCCACAGATTTGGTATCTCGACAGTTTTAACTTGCATCAGTCTCTCTACACGGAGAGTCTTTAGTGGCATCAGGACTCGAGGCCTCGACCCGATGGAAATCGTTGTCGTAAAAGTTAATTGACCATGACCACTAGGCTACCGCGGTCATCACATGAAAGGGAAGGATCGCTAAGGTATCTCGGGGTCATGATACTCTGGGATATCCCAGATGGGCCTTACTCATGTTTACCAAAAACAATAAGCCTTTCAGGAATGAATTTTATTGGCGCAAGAGCTAGATATGGCAATGCTGCGCCAAACGAGATATAGCTGTGGTCTAGACATGTGAAAGAAAAGGGGGGGAGACAAATTTTTTGATAAGTAGGAGGGTCGAAAATAGAGAAGGATCGCTAGAAACCTTACAGGAAAGAAAAAGTTGATTGGAATACCTCGGAGGCGAGAGTTTCACACTTACACAAAGAAGGTAAGCCTCTGATGACCACTAATACACCACCTAGTGACGTGACCATTGCAGTGTGTTAATTCAGAATTTTTAGAATTATGTATATGCGACTAAAAATATTTTGAGAAATTATTAATTTATCACGTGAGTAGGAAAAAAAAGGCATCGACGAATCATTAAGTTTTGTACTTGCACTTATAAAGCAAAGCAAAAATAGTTTAATTTTGCTTTTAGTTTTAATTTTTTTTTAAGGATAGGAAATTAAAACTACTCCTTTCGGAGTCGAAAATCGAAGTGATTAAAGAATTTCTAAGTAAACTAATATAAGAATTATTCAAACAAATGTTAAGAGATTATAGAACATAAAGTGGACACATTTTCGGAAAAATTATTCCAATATTAATACTGACTCCAGTTTCATCTATAAATAAATCACTATATGTTACCGGGATGTGATAAACCGTTAAGTAAAATGTTACAGCGTATTAGTTCTTGTCTGGTAATAGGTTCCAATATTCAATTACTTTCAGATTACATGTTCCAGTTTCTTATTACTTTCAGAATATATGCTCCTAAATTCCATTACTAACAGAATAAGTGTTCGTATTTCCAATAACTTGAAGATTATGCGCTCATATATCCAATTACTTTTTTTTAATAAACTACGTTATAATTATTCTTAATTATATTCTAATAACTCTGTGTTGGTTTATATTCTAATAAATCTTTTTTGGTTTATATTCTAATACTTCATTAGTTCTAGATAATGTTCCACTAACATGGTGCTTTTTATAAAAAAAAAATGTTTCAAATTTAAAGTTGCGTCACAATTGCTTAAGATAACCATAAGGAGGGTCAAAATTAATAGGTTTTTGTATCAAATGTAACTATTACTGATGGTATAGGTTCCAAACACATGTAATACTATTAATTATATTATTACTTGAAAAATAACGCTTATACCCCACTAGTTATTATTCTACTCGTATCTGCATGAATAAATTTCATTTCCATCTGTACTTAATATATTTCGAATATCTTCGTCTGTAATATATATTTTGGACCCATTTGATGTATTTCATTATTATTCACAGCGCAAAAAAAAAAAGAGAGAGAGAGAGAGAGAGAATGCTAGTGAAAGCTTTTTTCCTTCAAAAAATTCAAAATATAAAGGCAAATTAAAAACTTGGATAATCAAAACTACTTTTTAAAGAAAATACAACTTTTAAAAATGACAAAAGGATAACTAACGTTTTCGAGTACATCTTTGTATTTTTCATCGAATACGATGACCTCAATGTTAAGTGTTGACATGTACATAAGAAAATGTGAAAATGCATGTATTTAACCAGACTCCCGAAATTTAGAATTTAATTGTTGCGGGGAACGTGTCATATAAAGCCCATACAAAGTAATATTAGCAATTTTTTTTTTATCAATCTCAATAACGTCGAATGTTTAATATGCTGCCACGATTTAAAAAAAAAACCCGTGGAAATGCGCGTCAGATAAACGAAAAAAATAATTTGCATTTTTCATCGAATACAATGACGTCTAATGTTGAGTTTTGTCATAATACATGAAAAAAAAGCTTTTGGGATCAATCTCTTTTTAAGAAAACTTGAAAATTCGAGTATTTAATGAGAGTTTCGGAATTCTTAATGTTGAGAACGATTCAGATAAAACGAAAAATCTTATACAAGTGCTCGAAGTTTATTTTCTCTATGAAAAGGCTTGGTTTTTATTCTTATAGGCGAAGATATCTTTCACTCCAGAGGCAAAATTTGAGTGGTCCAAAATGGCTGTCAGGGTATGAAGTTGCACTTGCTTTCTCCTATCGTGCCGGTCTGTCCTTCCAACCCCCGCGGGATTCAAGATCCGCTGCTGATACATCCCTCAGGGCCCTGTACAATATGATGGATGGGTGGGTCCTCTTTCACATCAGGTGGCGGGCCCCACCCTCCTCTTGGAAGCCACACCAAACGATATTTCCTTCCACCCCCTACACTTCTTTTTTCCTAATTTTTATTTTTTGTTCTTGTCCTTCATTCATTCGACTCCATGTTAGAGGATGGCACGCACCGAAAGTCACTCGTGGGAATTGCAGACGATAATTTCATGGTCCATTCCCAAGAGGGTGGTCGGGATCCTCCGGGACTACATTCCTACCTGGCCGTCCTCGCTTTTTTATATCGATTTTTACGCGTCCCTAGTGGCCCGGGCCGTTGTATCCAGGGCGGAGAGATAGCAACTTATAGGATGTTTCTCCCATATAAAATTCGACGTCCAGTTACACTTACTGGATCGTTTATTCCCTGCCTGCGATGGTCCGCTGAGATGACCTTCGTTGACCGTGGACTTGGGAAATGACCTTTTATGTTCTGCTGCTTTTTCGAAGTGGCGATTTCTGCAGATTGGTCGTGTTCCACGATGGTTTTATCGACGCATCTTAGAAATGGATTCTCTGTTAGATATGTTGTGACAAGTTGACTTTAAATTTAGAAGGTTCATATGCGTTACGCGGATAATCTCGTATTTGACGCATATCCAACTTCGATTCTTCGAAAATGCTCGAAGTTTTTATTACAGATGGTTTTTACGTATAACATGCTGTTCCCGCAATACGATTTAAAATTTATATAAAATCATTTCATAAAACACAAGACAGTACTTAACTCGAACACGATTGAAGGTTTAGGAAAAGGTCCTTATTAACTTGTTAAGAACAAATTTTTCTCGAATAAAACTTATATATTTATGTAATTTAGTTTAATTTTACTTACGAATCAGAAGTTTATTTCTCTACATCATCTTACCTACTTTTGTCTTTTGTTTCTATAAATGGAATCTTCATAACAGAGCTTTTTTTCAAGAATCTGACAATAATTTAATGCTAATTACTCTGATTTATCGTTTATCAGTGTCATGCTCAGAAACAACACGAGAGCCAAGGTTAACGGACTGGACTAACCCTAAAAATGTTTAGATTGACTCCACATGAAAAGGAACCCCCATCCAGCTCTGTCAATTTAAGAGCAAAGGTGATTTGCAAAAGGTTTCCCATGTCAGATATATTGAAGAGGTAGGTATTATAAAAATAAAAAATTTTTAATAAGTTTTATTTACACCTGGACTGAAAGGTATAAGAATATTTTTTAAATATGAAATAATGCATGATTTATAAGACTTTGAGGTGCTTAACTGAAACCCCTAGGTCATATATTAAGTACCATAACTATTTACTTTATGTGAGATCAAAAGTAGTACGTATTAATGCCTCTCTAAGCGTTTATAAATTACATATTATTTTACATTTAAAGCAAAGTTATTTTTATACATTTTTAAATAGAAGATCGGTTTTAAAAATTTTACTTTCATTATTAAAACTAAAAAAAGAACTCTCGAGAGAACTATGTTTTTCTTAATTTCAACTCAATTGAACATTGTTAAGTACAGTGATTGATTATTATTGTCACATTGCGAGGCAACATAAGGGCTACTGGTGACGGATCTTTTGACGAGAACGATACCTGAGCTGGTATCTCCTAATATCAACACCACGCTAATAGGAAGACTTGGAGCCTCGACAGATTTAACATGCATTAGCCCCACAATACGGTGAATCTTAAGTGGAATCAGGACTCGAACCCCGTGGCTCGATAGACAGAACGCCAATCATGATTGCTAAGCTGTCACGGCCCCAATTGAGTGTTTTCCCAGCTCATCATTGCATGAGCATACCATAATATTGTATCGTCATCAAAGTTATACGTGTATGGAAAGTTTCAGTTCGTTCGGATCACAGGGAGTGAAACAGGAGAGACTTTTTTTTGCATACATATGATTTGGTTTGGTTTTATTAACGTCGCACTAGAAGCAACACGAGGGCTATCGGCGATGGACCTCAATTTTGAACCACGGTCAAGTGAAGAGGACGACACCCGAGCTGGCACCCCCTCTCCTAACTTCCACGCCATGCCAACGGAAGGATTTAGGGCTCCGGTTGATTTAACGTACGTCAGATCCAGCTACATGGCGGGTCTTTTGTGGCATCAAGGCGCGAATCCCCGACTCGACGAAAACCGCCGACTCTGAGTCCGCGACCATAATCACTATGCTACTGCGGTCAACTTGCATACATATGAACATAGTAAGTTAAATAAAAGTTTGTAAAAATGTGCAATGTATGAAGCATTTTAGTGTATCTCTTACTTTAACGTGAATTTTCAATAAAACATTCAGTTTAAATTAGTGTATGTAAAAAACCAAAAACAATAGATGTAATGAATGCTCCCAAAATGAGGTGTGAATGAAATGCAATATTTATTTAATCAAAATAAAGTGATTGAAGAAGGCGATGTGCCTTGTACTGACAAAAATGAGTTATTAGTCTCTCTATTCCCGCTATACATTTTCATACATTCAGCCCAGCTGTTTTAAATATTGTTAAATTGCAGTACTTTTTAAATCTGCTAGAATTTTTGAGGAAAATAAAATATATATGAGCTAATGTTAACATAATTTTCATATATTTATGTAAATCAGAAAATAGTCTGATGATTATGACTTAGATGCTCAAACATACAAAGAAGAAAATGCCTTCTCAGCCGAATTCTTTGTGCTGGTATGTTATGCTAAAAATAAACTTTTTCTTTGACAAAATATGCAACCTTGTGAGTTAATGTTTCTGTTCAATCCTCTTACAACTGGATAGGATTACGCGAATCTTAATAAACACCTTATAGAATGAGATATTAATCAATTAAAATATTTTATGAAAGAGAAATCTATGATAATTAGAATATCAATAATGAATCTTAGAGTTTAAATTAAGATGGTAATATAACTAAAGAAACTTCATAATTTTCTTGTAAAGAATCTTAATCTAATAAATTATTCAAATCATAATTTAAGATAGTTTTTATAACACTCAGACGTAATCCCATAATTTTAATTTAAAAGTATTTCTGAATTTTTTCAAGAAAGCAGAAACTTCATTTATTTATAATAAATGATTTCCTGTTACACATTTTTTTCTTAGTAAAAATCTTAAATTAAATTTTTTTTTTTTCAATTACGAAAAAAATACTTTTCAAACCCGATATGTGACAATGTTCTATAAATTAATTTTATAGCACTTTGCTTTAGAAAATATATTTTAAGAGCATGTAATGTTTAGATTATAGTAAGGTTCCATTCATTTAACATTATAGAATGGTTTTTCTCTAACCACTTTTTCCCAATACGAAAAGAATTTAATGAATGCTGACTTCACCAATGTGAATGAAAAATACTGTACAATTTTCATGGCTGTCTTGGCAAGTGATTCTGGGTCACAATATGTTCTATATTTTGACTGTTACATTTTAATGCTAAATAAGTTTTAACAATTTTCTAGATTGAAAACTGTATATTTATTGAATATTTATCATCTTAGTAAGTGCTTACGTCTCACAATGCATTCCATATTTTGACTGTTACATTTTAAGGCTGAATAAACTTTAACTATTTGCCGGAACGAAATCTGTCTATTTATTGAATAATTATTGTCTGCATATTTATTGTCTTATGAGGTGCTTACTGCTCACAAGTTCCATATATTGAATGTTACATTTTAACTCTAAATAAGTTTTAACTATTTGCTAGAATGACAACTGTATATTTATTGAATATTCCAAATTTTAAGAGCGTAACTCGCTAAATGGATATATTGTTAAATAATCATATTCGAACTTATATTAATATTCTTTGGTGAGGAAAAGTGTTTCAAATTTAGGATTTGTCTATCGATATTAAGGTGGAAACTGTCTCAAATAGCAAAATTTCTAAAACAAAAAAATTCATAAACTAAAAATTAAAATTTTCAAATTAATGTGAATTTTATACAAAACTGCAAGGCACTGCATCAAATAGCAGTTTTTAATTTAAATCATCTTTTTTCAAGCATAATTGCAAGTAGTTTATTTGCGGTCTCATTTATTTGTAATTTACGTTTGTGAAAAAGCAACAAATATTTACTGCAGCAGCCTATTCTCAAGTATACGGGGCTAATACAAAATAATTATTGGGTTTCAAAGAGACAACCTCAAAATTATTGGATGCACTTTTCAGAGCTAATAAGAATGCGAGTGAATGATAGTATTTTAATGGCGCAAGAGGCAAATATGGCAATACTGCGCCAAGTTTAGTTTAGTCTAATTTTTATTAACGTCGCACTGGAAGCAACACGAGGGTGATTGGCGACGGACTTCGTAATTTTGAACCTCGGTCAAGTGACGAGGACGACACTCGAGCTGGTACCCCCTCTAATAACTTCCACACCACGCCAAGGGAAGACTTTCGGCCCCGACAGGTTTAAAGTATATCAGCCCCGGCTACACGGTGGGTCTTTAGCAGCCAAGGCTCGAACTCGCCATAAATCCAAAACCATGACAACTAGGCTACCGTGGCCACATAATACTGCAAGGAACAAGAGTTACTACGATCTAGAAGTTAGAAAAAAAATGGGGGGATGTAAAAATTGGTTGACAAGAGTTAAAAATTGAGAAGGATCGTTAGGAACATCTCGAGAATGCGTCACTCGTGTTTACAAAAAACTGTACACCCCATGGGAAAGAAACAGTTCACTTGGTTGTCTTAGAGTGGAGACGCCCGTACTTACCTAAAGACAAACTACTAAAGAAAATAACTGAAAGATGATATATTTCATAGTTTAACGTAGGTGCGACTAGATGAAAGCGAACTCATTTCCACGTTCAAAATACCTGGAAAAAAAAACTTCAATTTTCGTCTCACATACCTCAAAATGGCAGCACACCACGGGAAAATGTTTATGTTCTAGAATATGTAAAATATCTATCCCTTGCTTCAGAGCAGCGAGCATTCGGAAGAGTGAGTGAATGTAAAGGTTATTGGCGCAAGTGCCAGATGTGGCTATGCTGTTCCAAACAAGATGTAACTGTGGTCTAGACCTGTGAGAAACATTGAAAGACAAAAATTGGTTGACAAGAAGGACGAAACTAGAGACGGATTCCTTGGGTAACCCGGGGGTGCGTCACCCGTGTTTACTAGAGACAGAAAACCCCATAGGAAAGAAAAAGAACTCTAGGGTAACTCTTGGTCATGATGCCTGTACTAACGAAAAGAAGGCAAGTCCCTGAGGTCTCCCGATGTAATCCCTCCCAGGGGCAGGGTGCCCGTCTATACACCCAAACGCTGGGTACCCATTTTAGTAGCCTCTTACGACATGCATGAGTTACAGTGGGACTATTCTGTCATTCCCGGTCACCACACGAGTCAACATTCGGAAGAAAAGTGGAAAGGGGAATATTTTTGAAGCTGGGGAAAACAAAACTCGATATTTTTTTTTTCATGGAACACTTATAATGTAACACAAGTCTTACAGCTAGGGGGACCAATTATTTTGAAAGTAAGATCACAATAAAAAAAAAGGTATATTATTCTAAGAATATCTATATCATTGAAGAAAAAAAAATGAAATCGTGTCGCATATTGTAGGTGCGAGTTTAATCAATCCTGCTTTAGTGTTACTTTTATAAAAGATCAAAACACCGATTAAAATTGAAAAAAACATTTAACTAAATCCCTTAAAATCACACTTAAAATATTTTCAAAGTTAATGCAATATATGAGCTTGGTGATATTTACAGATTTCTACAATATTATAATAAACAAATGATACATTTACCTGCATTTTTTATTCTAAAATGCGGGTAAATGCGGTGCTCTCAGGTTTTTTGTTCTTATATTCACCATCACTAAAAATTCTACTGGAAAATATATGGTAAGGAAAATAGAAGTGTTTCTCTTTCGTACTTTTTTTTTTCCAAATCCTGGTATTTATCTTCGACAAAAATACGGAATATTTTCAGGAATGTTAGATTTTTGTGACTGTAATTCAAATTTTCTGATTACAATCCTAAGTAAAACTTATTTTACATTGCATTGGTTTTTCTATTGCAAACATTTTTAACTGTGCATTTGATTTTCTAGAGAAGCATTTTGAAATAGTACAGTGCACAAACAAAAATGCACAGTATTCCTCGATTATAGATGTCTGTCGCATAACGGAAGGACATAGGAGGGGATATTGCTAAATTTTAATTACGAAGAAATAAGGAGGATATCTGGATGAAATTTTTTGACATATTCATTGATCTTATGTGTATAATATTATAAATCATAGCTATTTCTGTTGATTTGTTTGGTTTCAGATTGAAAAACGGAGAAGACAAAGTTCAACCTGTCGAATTCTGCAATGGCCTTTTTTGAAAAGTTGAGAAGCGCTGGAAGAAATGTAGAACTCTGAATGACGATTATGTAAAGAAGTATTAAGAAAATAAATAAAAATTAAGTTTCTACCTCGATTATTTTTAGTAATAATTAAAACTTTACGGTACCCCGGTATAATAATCAAAACTTTATGATATTGTAGGGTATTTCAAACTACGATTTCCTGAAACCAAAGAAATCAACATTAATAAGTATTTTGTACAACATTATGTACATAAAACTCAATTAATATGCAGAATAATTACAACCAGACATATTTTGGTTGTTTCTTAGTAATAATCAAAAATTTACGTTATGCCTTCGTACAGAAAATTTGTAATTGTTGTTACAAACAAAATTGAAAAGTTTCCTTTTTTATGAGATTAGTTATTTTCAAATTTATAATATATATTTTGAAATATAGTTTATTTAAACTCGATTATTTTGTAATATCACTATATAACAATCAAAATATTGATTTTTTTTTTAATTGTATAGAAAATTAAACTACTAAATGCTCACCTCTTTTGTGTCAGGGGCAAAATTCCGATGTCCGAAGCAGCCACCTACAGACTTTGGCAAACCACAAGAACAATAAAAATTTCGGTGGCCGTAACCCCGGTGTTTCTTTTTTCCCATACATAATTGCCCATAATGAGCACGATATCGTGAAACGTTAGAGACAGGAATGGGTGTTACGGAAACCCCTAATGATTGGCTATTGATACTCAATGCGTGGTCTCTCAGCTCCCTGATCAGTTGTTGCCAGATCACGAGAATGAATTTAACGTTACACAAAAGAAAAGAATATTGTTTCTGATGGAAACATGTTGCCAACGTAATAACATTAATAATGCAGTGGGATCGTTTGATTCATCTGTTTTTTGTTTTACTTCATCATCTTTTTGAAGGCGTGTGAGCAAGAGTTCCTTTCGAGAGGAATTGCGATGCAAATAGGGTTCGTGGAACATCGTTCGATGGAATGCCGTTCCATTTTATCGAACGCTCGCAAACTTCCTTGATCTTTTAGCTTTTTTGAATATTGTATTGTGTTCGTTCTTTGTGGAGAGGCTGTGGAATGGTATTGAAATAGATTTTGGGATTGGAAAAGAGATTTCTTTTGTTTTTACTTCCTTATTAATGATGAGATAGAGTAATTTGATGCCATCAAATCACACTTTTTTGCGATGTTGTTTATCGATAGTTTGGTAAATAATGTATCTTGCGGTGTAAATAGATGCGATTGTATTTGTAAATGGAATAGAATTAGCATAAGCTAATAATGGCTAAAAATAGATTCGACATTATGCTATAAGCCTAAAGGAAAATAATGTTAATTTTCTGCGAGGTTAAAAAAAAAAGTTAAGCTCAAATGATATTCAGGAAATAGATTTTTTTACATCTAATATAATAAGCATAATAGAATCATGTGCTGAGTGTGCTGTTTGTTATAAACCTTAACACCAATGATAGTAACATATGTTTTTCAAGAATCTGCTAAAATTTTAAACTTGTAAAAAGCACATTTGGTTGTGCTTATACGTCATTATTAGGAGATTGCTCATAGAATTCACATACAATATTTTCTAATACAATCCAGGAGCTCTCACAGTCACAAAGATAGTTTTCATTTACTTAATTAAATTCTTACGTCTAGCGGCTCAGTAACCGCGGAAGGTCATGATCGGGAGTTAGATCAGCGTTCTTTCTATTGAATCGTGGACTCGAGTCCTGATTCTACTAGAAACTAAGAATAATAAGTTCCAGTATATTAGTTCCTGTCTGATAGTAGGTTCCAAAATTCAATTATTTTTAGATTTTATGAGCCAAAAGCTTATTCCTTTTAGAATGTATGTTTCTATATTTTATTAAAACCAGAATATGCGTTCGTATTTCTAATTACTTTTTTAATATACTGCTTTATCACATTATTTTTAATTATATTCAATTAAATTAATTTTGATTTATATTCCAATACTTCAATAGTTCTGGATTATGTTCCCTTAATGTAATATTTTTAATGACATAAAAAAAGTTTCAAATTTTAATTACTCAAATTACTTCAAAAAGTTGAAGATAAGCTTTATATATAAGAAGTGACAAAATTAATAGGTTTCTAGAATATATTGCTAATGGAATAGGTTCCAAACTAGTAATACAGTTATTTAATTTATCACGGGAAATAACGCCCACCCTTACTAGGGACCTATTATGTAGCGGGGCTGATGCACATTACATCTTTTGAGACTCCAAATGTTCCCTTGGAGGTGCTCGCTCAAGTGTCGGCTTCGTCACTTGAACATGGTTCAAAATGATGTGCTTTATCGCCAATAGCCCTCGTATTGTATCCAAATTAATTTTAAAAACAATCAATCAATCAGATATAATCACGGATTTGAAATTTGAGTTTTCTGAAAGACCCTTCAAGTGGAATAATGTCTCATATATTAATTGTGACTTTTAGAGTGATACATAATATAGGCTCTGCTAAGTAGTGAATAAATCTAGTAGTATGGTTTTCGAATTTAATGAAATACATTTTAAAAAGTTTTTTCTATTAATATCTAATTTTTTAAACATGTTTTTTTTTTAAATTTTAAAGATGTATTTAGAATGTTTTCACACACAAGCGTTTTCTCAAGAGTCTTGTCTTTTTTTTTCTATAGATTTTGATTTGATTGATTTTATTGATTTCTCACTAGAAGCAACACGAGGGTCATTGCAACGTATCTCGTAATTTTGAACCCAGGGGAAGAGACGAGGAGGACAAGTCCTGAACTGGCACTCCCTCTCTAAACTTCCACTCCACACCCACGAAAGGACTTTGAGCCACGACAGATTTAACGCGAATTAGACCTTTCTTTAGAACTTGGAAGAATAAGAACAGAGGTTCAAAATGACGAAGCCTCCTGTTGCTTCTAAGTGCGACGTTATAATCAATTATCAATCAATTTTATCTCTTAAAAAAGGGTCAAAAATCCAAAGTGTTACAAATTTGCGTTATTATTACAAGTTGTAAAGGGGAATGAGACTGGATTTGAATCGATCAGCTCACGAGCAGTGGTTTCAAATATATCAACTTTTTCTATCATAGGTTATTTGATAAAATTTTCAAGTAAAACTGGGATACCAGTAAATAATAAAAAAATCTTTCAGGCCTTGAATATAAAATAAAAATTCATAGCAATGAGATATTTCATTTAATATCTGTATATACTCTGTGAATCAATACGTAAAAAAATAAATATTCTAAATATGAACAGTATAAATGACAAAAAATAGAAGATACAAGATACTAACTTTTCGTCTTAATACACATTTTTTTTTAATCCGCGGAAAATACGCGTCCCGGAGATATCACCACTAGACTTTGGTGTAGCACTGAGGGGGGAAGGGTACGGGGGTTATAACTTTCATTTCTCCATTAAGGATTGCTGTATACTTAAATTTTAAAACTGAAACTCCATGTACTATTTTCATTTTTACGAAAAAAATTTATATATTCGAGATCCCATACTTCACATAAACGTTCTTTTAATCTTGGAAAATAAACAATTAAATTTGGGATTAACTTTGAGATATGAGTTGAAGTAGGAGAGATCCCCCTCTCCCATGAAAAATTTCTAGCTGCGCCCCTACCACTGAAATATACTCAAAATAGTCCCACGGTACAAAATCAGAGAACTTTTGAACAAAGCAGTGGGATATTAACAAGTCTTCAGAACATTCTTGCAGAAGAGAAAACTCTTTGATATCTATTGTACTGATAGAATATTTTCAAGGGGAGGTAATAGCCATTCTTGCTCCGTGGGCGAGTAGTCATGGGGTCGAGCTCGCGACTAACGTTCTTTCCTTCGATTCATGGGTTCAGGACCTGATTTCACCAAAGACCTGTCGTGTAGAGACGCTGATACTTTTTAATCTGTGAAGGCCTTAAGTTCTCTCAAAGGCAAAAATGTGGAAGTTTCAAGAGGAAGTGCCAGCCCAGAAGGCGTCTCATCACTAGATCGAGATTCAAAATAACGCGACCCCCCCCCAATAGTTTGTGATTTGTTTCCAATTACGAATAGTTAGTTAAAACACACTTGTTGCTCTAAATCCCATAAAATCATTCAATCAAGCAATCGGTGGCTAAATCCATTAGTTTAGTTTTATTAACGTCGCACTAGAAGCTACAAGAGGGCTATTGGCGATGGACCTCGTAATTTTAAACTTCTGTCAAGTGACGAGGACAACACCCGAGCTGGCACCCCCTCGTAACTTCCACACCACGCCAACGAGGGGAGGATTTTGGGTCCCGACAGATTTAACGTGCATCAGCCCCGGCTACAAGGAGGGTCTTTTACGGCCAAGGATCGAACCCACGACTGAACGAAAACCGCCACCCACGAATCCGAAACCATGACCACAAGGCTACCGCAGCAACGTGGCTAAATCCACATGTGGTTTATTCGAGTTTCATGCTTTATTATTTCTAAAGACTATTAACAGCATTTTGTGCCAACATAATAAAAGAAATTAATATACACATTTTGTTTTCGACTTTTATATAACCATTAATATCTTTTTACACACAAGAGCACTAAAATTAAAAGTTACATAATATCCCAGATTTAATTTTAGATTAATGCGATTCAAACTCCGACCTTTTATAAAATATCGGTTTACAAGAAAGAGAAGAAAAAAGTCGTTATCTGATAGAAGTGTCCAAAAATAAATCAAAATGAAGACATCCTCTTTTGATATTTTAGGCCATAAATAACGTCCATTTTTAAACGCCTAAAAGCGTCTTTAGCTTGCTTATTAAGAGCTAATATTCCGCCTATACCTAGTCAATAAATGACTCATTTGTTATTTTTAGATTCCCGAGTCCGATTTCTTTCGTTTATGGGTGTGTTGGTCCGGATATTAATTCTTCACACAAACTTATCAAGAAGACTTCGTGAGCGACAGATTTATTCAGAAAGCCGTGTTTGCTTAAAAGCGTTTTTTCTTTTCTAAACACTGCAGCATCAGATAAAATTAAAACTTGTTTGTGTAAAGATTAAACGCCTGTTTAAGGTGTTTTTTTTATGGTAGAGACTTTAATATTTTTTCTTATCTTTCTTTTTGTTTTCGTTTCCATTCTTTATTATTTTTCAGGTATATTTTTCTCATATTTTGCCGTAAATTATACGAAGAAAAACAATACTCAAGACATGTTTTTCTATAATCTTTAGAACAGAAGAAATTAGCGAGTACGGTTAAATATGTGACACCAATTAAAGTTTGTGCTTAGAAATTTTAATGTTAAATTCAATTCCTTTTACACGAAATTAGGTTAAAAAACTCTTTTCTAAACATAGAGATAATTTGCAGCAAATTCTTGATAGTAAGTATTGCGAAAAGTTACTTTTAATGTACATCATTAAATTTTTTCATATAAAATATGACCTTGTATATGACGGTCATCGCTCCTAGTACGCATGCGTCATAAGGGAAATTTTGAATGAGGTTTTGACAAAGAAGTTTCGAAGGAATACTTATTCGTCTTGAGTAAATTGAAGAACTATAATTAAATATAAAAAACAATCCTTAAATTTATCATATCAAATCTGATTTTAAAGAAATTTCAGTTTAACAGATTAGCAACAAAAAAGATAAATGTAGGGTTTTTAAAATGTATTTTTTTCTCATATTATTTTTAAATATGCTTGATTGATTGGTTTTATTAGCATCACATTAAAAGCCACACGAGGGCTATTAGCGACGGACTTCGTAATTTTGAGCCTCTGTCAAGTGACAAGGACGACACCTGAGCTGGCATCTCTCACTAAAAACACAGTTTAGAATCCTTATATCTCCATTTTTGATTATAATTTCCTAGTTTTTTCTATTTAATATATATGCAGCACAAACCTTAGTAAAATGTTTAAAACTAGAAAGACATCAATTTTTACGGAATTTTTTTTCACAGTTATTGTAAAACTGAGTCAAGAAGTGAAGAATAGTTTTCTAAAGTTTCAGCTTTCTTAGACGAAACACACGTAAATTATTCGTTTTTATCGGTAAAAATCCTATCTACAATGTCTACAATTTTCACGCATCATTATCTCATTATTAGCATATTTGATACCAAATGAAGAAGAGGGGGGGGGGGGGGAAATTAAAAAAAAAAAAAAAAATAAAATTCATTACCTTTTTTTTTTTTTTTTTATTTTAAAAGATAAAATAAATAGAAGTTTTTGAAAATTATTTTAAGCGAATCAGAGAAAGATGATACTAGTACAGTTCAAGTAAAAAAAAAAAAAATTAACCGAAAATTGTATCTCGTTTCAATTAGAAACATATTGCAAAAACATTGTGTTTGACAGTTCAACGAAAATAAAATGAATATCAGTAGTTAAAGCAGTTGTGTGTGTGAATATGTGAGAGAGTGTGTGCTCAGTGTGGTGTCCAAGTGCATTGTTGCTGATGCTCTCGAATAATAGTTTGTCAAAAACTTTTGCACGTATCTGTTGGGGAATGTATTTACTATTTTCGTACTTCTTCACTGACTCTCCTTTATTTTTGAAGTTCCCTTTTTCCAATGCGTCTATAGTGTTCGTTTTCGCGCTGTCTGTTAGTGGTCGCCGTCGCGGATTGGCCAGAGGCGTTCTTTACTTCGAGTCGTTGATTGGAGCTCTGCTGCCACAAAAGATTCGTCGTGTAGCGGGACAGATGCACGTTAAATCTGGTCGAGATCCCAAGTTCTCCCGTTGGCAAGGTGTGAAAGCTTAGAGATAAAGGGACCCTGCTGCGGTGTTATCCTCATCACTTGACTGAGGTTCGAAATGACGGGGTCAGTCGCCAATAGCATTCATGTTGCTTCTCACACACACAATGATACGTTAATAAATAATCACATCAAACCGCGGTGTATGTTAGACAACAACGCCTTACCTTGTGCAGTTATTTTCATAACTATAACTGACTCATAAGTTTGTTAAGTTTCCTTTCTCTTTTACGGTATTGTTTTTCTAGTTAAATACAGCTAGTGAAGAAAGTATTCCTCAAGAGCGTTTTCTTCAAAGGAATTTAGCTTATGTGAATTAAAATAAAATTAATTCAAATATTAACATGTAATAATACACTTTTTTGTCAGATTGTATAGATGTTTATGGCTTCTAAAATATGATGCTTCTCGCCCGTGAAAACCAGACCAGCTTACTTCTGTCGACAGGCGATTTCTCCCTCGTTTGTCCCTCGTCTCCCTAGCAATTTTATTCCAACAATGAAATATGAATGTGAGTAAGTGAGTGAATGTTATTGGCGCAAGAGCCAGATGTGGTTATGCTGCGCCAAACTAGATTTAACTGTGTTCTAGACGTAAATTATTTTTTAAAAAAAGACAAAATCGGTTGACACGAAGGAGAGTCAAAAATAGAAAATAGAGAAGCATCGCTAGGGTAAACCGGAGGTGCCTCACCCGTGTTTACCAAAGACAGTAAATCCCATGGGAAAGAAAAAGATCACTAGGGTACCTCAGGATCATGATGCCCAAACTTACCTAAAGAAGGCAAATATCCGAGGTCCTCTGATATAATCCCCAGGGGCAGGGTGCCCGGCTATACCCCCAGACCCTGGGTACCCAATTTTGTTGCCTCTTACGACATGCATGAGCTACTGTGGTACTATTCTGTCAGACCCGGTCACCACGCGAGTCAACGAAGCATGAAACCGAGAGTAGTCTAGAGGGTTGTATGTGTGCCTCGGGTGTCGGTAATTTTGTCCCGATTGAAATCATCATGAATCATCAGCCAGTTTTATAAAGATATTTTGACAAATAATTTACAGTATAATATGACAAAAAAATGCTCCGTCTTTCTGGTGATTACATTTTTATGTGAGATAATTATCTTAAACATAAAACCACAAATACGCTATCATGGATCTTATATAACACTCCTAAATATATGAAATTTCTTCTTCAGTCAACAGACATCAATATAATGGAACGTATATGGCTCATTCTTTCTCAGAATGTTCGAACCAGCTGATATGTAATAAACACGACTTAATAAGCGCTCTTAAACAAGGATAGGGCTATATTTCTGTGCCAGTGACTTTACTTTTGGTTGAATCCAAGCTAAGAAGGATCAAAGCAATTATTCAAAATCTGAAAGATATTCTACATGGTACAAATTATAAAATACTAATTTAAACATCGGAGATTATATGCATTATACGAATACTTTCTACACAAAAAAAATTATTCGTTATTTATGTTTTACAAATTTTGTATTTTAATACGCAATTTTTTCAAATAAATTTTAGATGAAAATAGGAATTTACATTCCATTATACATATTTAATATTTTATAGAGTATTTTAACTATTTATTTATTTTTTGTGACAGCGACGCCTTTCTTTAGATTATGAATACAATGAACCAATACTTTCTACACTCCCTGTAGATAGATTACGAACCTAACATAATCTCACCTAAAAAAATTTTTTTTTGTCTCAGAATGTATCATAGCCCAACTTTTTACTCACATTTTCATTTTATGAAAACAGTGGGTTCATTTCCTTTTTGAAAAATTTTAAGCTGAAATAAAGTATTAGAGGAAGTGCTAAAGAATGTGTCAATTTTTCTCGAAACTATTACTAAAGAAAAAAAAATTGCAATTTGGTAGCTTATAACTAGTAAGCTGTAAAATAGAATATTTACTTACGTCGTATTTAAAAGCAACACCAAGGCAAATTCTTTCGGACTTATGATTATGAACTTCAATCAATTTCGATGAGGACAACATCTGAACTGGCACCACACTCTCCAAACTTCCACACCACATCTATGGGAGTACATGGAGCCCCTACATATTTAACATGCATGATTCCTGGGACATGGTGAGTCTTTAGTGGCATCAGAACTGGAACTTACCACCCGACAGAAACAATACCGGCCGCGAATTCGCAACCATGATCACTAGGCTACAGAGGCCACACCATAAGATAGAGAACCAACGCAATTCCTTAAAAATGGAGTCAAACTTGTTCGAAATTAGTTACTTTTAAATGAAGATTAACATGATTACCCTCAATGTGATTGTTTCATCGCACTGACGAGGAGGAATACGAGGGCTATTAGCGACGAATCTCCTAATTTTGAACTTCGGTCAAGAGACGAGGACGACACCTGACCTGGCATCTTCCTTTCTAAATATCCATTCCCCGCCTTCAGTAAAACTTGGAACCTCGACATATTTATCGTCCATCTACCTCGTTACCCCGCGGGTCTTTCGGGATATTAGGGCTCGAATCCGTGATTCCACGATAACCACCGTCAGCGAGTCTGTGACCATTACCACTAGGCTACCATGGCCATGATTACTCATTAATTGCTATTATGTGAACGTATGTACATTATAGAAATTAAAATATCCGAATTCATAAGATAACCAACCTCATTGTATTAGCCTACAAACATGTGCTTTTGAGCAATAACTTCGGGTCTGGGTCAAATTTTGAGACATGAATGAAAATAATTAAGTAAAATTTAAAAGTTTTTAACTGTTTCGAAAAGTTTTTGAATATACAACGTAGAATTTGACTTTTAACATCGCGGGAATGTATATTCGAGTTGTTTTGCGACAGTACAATATCGTCTATGCGCAATCAATATCGTCTGCCGCTTAGGAAGTATGAATTCTTAATATCGTCTGCGCTAAGGTTAGACTAAGTCTCAAAATTCTGCCGTGAAAAGTATTTCCGAATTGTTTGAATAAATCGTCTTTGAAAGAGGTTGTTAGCTTGAATATAAATATTTTATCATATTGATGAGGATATCTATTCATAAATAAGACATTTACTGGTATATAAGTTCATCCTGATATCTTTTCAAAATTTATATGGATCAAAAATATTAGACTCAAAACCTAGGTACTGAAAACTTTTCAACTAAAAATATTTTTTTGAGAAATCTATTACTATTCGAATGTAAAATGAATACAGAATGTTATTTTGTTTCTTAAAACTCGAGATATTTTGTTTCAAGCATCTGCAGAAAAAGAATGGCCGCAATAGGCGAGTGCACGTTAGATCTTTCACAGCTCCAAGTGAGATAGTGTGGAAGTTGGGAGAAGCAATGCCGGCTCAGATGTCGTCTTTGTCACTTTAAACGAATTGTAATGTGCATTTTCCTTAAACTAATTGCTGGGGCTATTTTACTACGATGTTTGATTGAGAGCATCGTCTTATAAGAAAACCGAGACAAATGTAGATTATCTTTAAAGCATAAGAAGGATATAGAGGAATTAGACAGATTCACTGGGAACGCTATATTGGTTCAAACAAATGTGAAATTATATACTAAGCGTATACTCTTGACTTGGATCCCATGACTAGAAGTCTACTTGAATAGGATCCGGTGATTTGAAGTTGTCTGTTTATAGATACGCAGATAAGTATGTAACGTTGAGCTGTAGGCGATTTTCTCTTCTCTAACCTCGGGGATTTCGTAGTAAATTGAATTGTATAAAATTATCATTTCTTCCCAACTAGAATGAAACGTGATTAGGTAAATTAAAGAAGATAGAAGTGAAGTGAAGTGAATTAAAGTTAGTGACATGTGAACGAAATGAAATTGAAAGAAAACCAATGGAGATAGAAGGTAATATCATACCGATAAATATTTGTAAATTGTTTTTATGAATCACAGTTTATCTTTTGAATTTAAACGAATCTTAGTTGAAGAACTGAAATAAGAATCGGAGGTTTTCGAGAATAAGTTAAATCAGAGCGAGTGAATTAGTGAGCTAAGACTTTATTAGTTGATTATAATCCAAGATTGGTGACTTAAGTGGGATTCGAGAGAGAGCGACTTTATCTAGTCTTCAGTGATTATAAATGAAGTATTTTGTCTTGTTCTTATGTATCTTCAACAGGAATCTAGTATTAATTGACTCTTTAATTAGAAGGAACAGTGGCATCATCATCAAATAATAATGGATGTTACAAATAGAATTCCTCATAATAATATTTGGTTAAGATTCGATTAGTCAACTACTTCGCATTATCAATTTGTTCTGATAATGCTTATTCAAGATTGAATAAATTTGTAACAGGTTTCTGGCTGATTATTATTGCGTCACTATATTTCTTAGTAACAAGGATGACAATTCTTTACAAACTGGCCGAGGTTCAGAAGTACGATGTCCATCACCAACAGTCGTCGTGTTGTTTCTAAGTGTTACGTTAATTAATAATTAATCATTTTAGAGAAATACTAGTGTATTATTAATTTCTCTATCACCAATTCAGCCAAGAAATTTCAAAACAAAGGCATTTGGAAATATATAATTTTAACTGTATCTTTAATATCATTTGGTTAGATAATGTTAAATGATGTTTGCATCGTGTAGTATTATTTGCATCAGCGAGAGATTCCTTATCTAAAATAATTTCGCGCCCTTTATATCCTTTTCACTTTTTTTAATATGGACTATCAGCACAACTAAACGTGAGGGGAATGTATTATTAATTAAACTAATATGTTACATTATCTATATCTAATAAGAAATTTTAGCATTTCTCTCTGCCATATGTCACCTGTATGACGATACAAAGATTCCGAATTTGCGTTTCATCTAAAGACTACCGTATTACAATTTTCACCGCTAGAAAGACTGCAAATTATGTTGCTATGGCAATCAGACAGACGCAATAAGTTGCTTAGTTTTCTTGATCATTGATGATTTTTTTCAACAAGTATCATAAGCTTTGAAAAATACTTTTTTCTTCAGCGGAAAATATCAAGGAAAGACACCGATTTCGGTTACAACTCTTCCTTCTATCAGTAAATTAAATCAAAGCATTTAATAGGCAAGTGTTTAAAAACAATCAGTTCCATGTTTCAGCCCTTTTCTTACCTAGGTTTGAAATATATGCGACTTCCAAAGATAACTAATGCTACTATATTTACAACGAGAGTTGATTTATTAATGAGACTTTTTAAACGTTCTTTTTTGAAATACCATTTAACCACCAATGTTATTTTTTAACACATCTTTATTAAAAATCTACACATTTATTTCTAACGTTTTGGAATTTTGATATTTCAATATGATAAGAAGTCAGACGGGTGAGGAGCCAATTGCGCTCAAATACCGCCATTTATTTGTTTGTTGAAATATTTTCGACCCTCCATCTTGTCATCCACTTTTGATCTTTTTTACAACTTCTCGTCTAGACCACAGTTTAATCTTGTTTGGCGCAGCATAGCCATATCTGGCTCTTTCGCCAATGAACTTTACATTCACTCACTCACTCACTCACTCATTTGTTTGTTGAAAATCTTACTTTTCCTAAAGCTTCTTCGAGGGATCCAACGAAATGGTAATTCGAAGGTGTGGATCCGGACTACAGAGAGGATGTTCGAGTGTTGTTCAGAGAAGTTTCTTTAATATTTCTAGTATTGCGCCAGCTGTAAGGGGTCTTCTACTGTCTTGAAGAATGACAACATTGCAGATATATGATACTTTAGCTTTCTTCAAAAGTTCGCAGTGTTATACTGTATTCATTGTGTGTCGGTCATGACGAAAATAGAAGTAAACAATACCCTGTGGTTCTTGAAAAACAGTAAAGATAATTTTTCCAAATAACCGAGTTTTGCTTTTAGTGGAGAAGTTTCACTTTTTATGAATCATTCCAAAGTAGACTGCTTTGTTTCAGGGGGCAAGCAACTTAACGTAAAGAATAAAGTGATGACAAATGGTTATTATAACTTTAAATAGCTTATTATTGTTGATATGTCAAAATGTATAAAAATCACCTGCCTCTATTTAAAAAAATCTCGTTCATGTTTGAACCACCTTCGTATCATGATTTGATCCATTCCAAATTGGAGCACAATTTTTTCCGATTAAACTACATAAACCTGACTCAAGATTTGTGACACCATTTCTTCATTATTTAATTCAATGACCATTGTTCCCTTCAATTAAACAATTAATGAATACAAGACTACAATTAAAGATACGTAAGAACAAGATAACATACTTTATTTATCGATGGAAGGTAGATGTGCGGTCACTTTCTTTTGAATCCGGCTTAATGTATCAATTATAAATTAAGATCAACTAATAAATTCTTAGCTTACAAATTCACTCATTCTGATTCAATCACTTCACACAAACGGCCGATTCTTGTCTTTATACTTTAATGAGAATTAGCTCCAATCCACAAAACTAATTAAAATGCTTCAATCCAACATAATATAAATATCTATCAACAAGTCATTTTCCTCTATCTTACCTCATTTCTTTCAATTCTATTTCATTCATATATCCTTATCTCCACATTTTCCTTCCTTTCACTTCTATCTTCATCCAATTTACCTGACCACATTTTATGTTAGTTAGGAAGAAACTGTAATGTTATGCAATTCTGTTTACTATAAATCTCTAGGTTAGTTAAGAGAAAATCGTGAACAGCTCTACGTCACAGGTTGAGAGCATAAAATATATTTCAGATAACAAAAATAATTCATCAGACTAACATTTTTAATTGTAAATTAGTAATGGAAAAAACCCCTGAAAACTGATATGAGAAAACCGTATAAAAATAAGTGTACAATTTCCCTTATCGTCCCTCTTTCTCTTTGTAATTTCTGTTTTTAATAAAATAGTTAACATTATTTCGAGTTTTAATTTCCCCCTTAAACTAAACTTAAATTTAACTCAGCAAGTGCAGAAAATATGATTGAGTAACATTTCAAACAAATAATAATTATTAAAAGAAGAGAGAATACATTATCGGGAATTTATACGTCGAACACCCTTTCGAATGTCAAAATGCGATCATCTAACGTCATTAATATGGAATCTCCCGTCTCACAGAATGAAATTAAAATAATTTGAAGGATTCAAAGACAGCAAAGCTTTATCAACCTTCACTAAGCAATTTCGATTCAATCTGTACTTCATCAACCCTCGATACCCACAGAACGAGATCTATCTCATCTTCCAATCAGTATTTACCATGCATAAGGCCCACCGCCATTCTATTAGATCATTTACATACGCTGCTTTTTAAATATGAGATATAAACATTTCCATCTACACTGCCGTGGAAGACTTGGCAAAAACCAGACCACATCAAAACTTGAGCGAAATAACGCTTTCTTCTTCTCTCGAATGCCAATTTTCGAAACAACGCACGTGCAATGACTACAAGATATACCTATTAAGGAAGAAAAATGGGTAGGTCTCGTAGCGAGAGGATAAAAAAAATGAAAGCTTTTAGCACTTCAGTCTTAACACCCAATATCAGTCAATACGATCATCAAATGTGTGACCACGAATTGATCACTGATTTTTAGAACGTTTGGGTACCTTATCAGGAGTCGTCAAGTTGTCGCACCCTTACCTAAACGAATTATTAAGGAATGTCTGGTGAAGAAGAAGATCTAAAAGCCCTTGTAATGTTCTCTCATTTTGTATTTGTAATGGCGCGTCGCGAAATTTCCCCGAGGATATTCCCCGAGCTTGTCAGGAGTGTTATTAATGATGTGTTGGGAATTAAAATACCCGAATGTGTTGTCGAAGATATTGGAGGGGAAACGGTAGATACGTTGAAGCAAATTTAACAGTCGCTAAATTTTAATCAGGAGCACATTTGGTGGAATTTAATTATTTACAATTCGATATAAAATTGACCTGGCAAACAGAAATTGTTCGTTTATTTACGTTTACGCAAGTATTCGTGAACTGCTGACAAAATGAATTTTATTTACTCTATATTAATTTCATATGAAGTATACGTAATATTAATACATTTTTACCTACTTAATATGAATTTTTTTCACATTAAAATGTTCCGAAGTTTATGAAATTGTAAATGTGTCATTCTATACAAAATTTATTTCGATATGAGAAATTATTCGTGTATTTACGTTTTCGTAAGTGCACGTGAACTGTTTGCG
>BMAW01046847.1:466802-477921 GCA_019974015.1 Nephila pilipes | reverse complement strand
TTTATTCGATATTAATAACACATTTTGAATGCGTGGCCGAAATGAATAGTCCCTTTTTCATATGAATAAGATTGTTTATTGATTCTATCGGAGAGAGCGTTACGTACCGATGGACTTAGACCGGCTTCCGGCCACCAAGGCTAGAGCAAAAGACCATATGAAGAATACAGCAGAGGTGAGAAGAGGTGATCATAAGAGAGAGAAATTTTGTTGTGTAAAGTTATAAGCATTCAAAATAAACGTCATATAACACGTGGTACGGGATAAGGGATTCTGGAGAAATATCACAATAGACAAGGAGTCTAATAGGGATTGTTTTGATAGCTTTATGATCTTGGGAACGCGAATTTAACCAGTTTTATGAGCGCGTGATCTAATAAATAAAAGGATAATTTGGAAGGGGATCAGGAAATAAGAATGAACTCTACTTTTAAATAAGGGAATTGGTTAGAATATACAATTAAATTATTATTAAGGGAAATTATTGAATTAAAGTTAAATCAATATATATATATATATATATATATTGTATATTCATATACTCTTAGCTACTTCTTCACGTGAATTTCATGAAAAGTATTCGTATACATTCCATTACCTATCTACTTTATTTGAATTTCATATTGCTTCGAAGCTTGCCAAATACAAATGGGGTGGAGTAATGTGCTGTTCTACAGATACAGAGTTCCCGGACTCAAAATTTAAGACTAGAAACATATTGACAATTCGTGTTAATTTGTTCTCTGTTTTTCTTCATAATTTCTAATACCTTCCAAAATATTCTCAACATTTCCAGAACAGTGTTCTGGAATATTTTGTAGTTATAAATAAGGTCAGTATTCTCAGTCTGAGGGAGCTCTCAGCCAAGTGTGGCTGCTCTCAGTTTGTTAATAAACCACATTATTGGGATACATCGATTGCGTCTTCAGTTCAACCTGCTAATACATCTACACATCATTATAAAGTAGTTATAAACTTATTATTAGATACAAATTTATTTAGATACAAGAATTTGTTTAGGTTTTTAATTTCACATTAATATTCGCCTTTTAACACGTCAACTGGGTGAGTGAATGAATATGTTATATACTTTACATAAATTTCATATAAAAGTGCGAAATATGTTCATGTATTCTTACCGACTTCGGACGAATTTCACATAAAATGCATAATATTCATATATTTACTGATTTTATATGAATTTCATATAAAATAAATAAGTTCTAAAATTCACGTAGTTATAAATGTGTTGTTCTATATAAAATTTATTCAGATACGAGATATTCACGTATTTATGTTAATGCAAATATAACATACTTCATTTAATATGTGTTTCTTGTGAGTGAAGGAATATAATTCATACGAATTTCATACAAATTATAAACACTATCCATGTATACTTGTCTACTTCATATGAATTTCATAAGAAATGTATATCATGTTCACATATATTTACCTTTATATGAATTTCACATAAAGTAGTTCTAAAGTTCACGAAGTTCTAAATGTATTGTTCTATATAAAATTTATTTAGATATGAGATACTGTTTTCTTTATTTGCGCTTATGCAAATAGACTTCTCTTAATACGTGAACTACGTAAGCGATTGAATTTCACATAAAGTAACACAACATTCCTTACTTACCTACTTTATATTTATTACCTATAGCGTTCTAAAATTCACGAAGTTATAAATTTATTATTCTATATCAGAAATTATAAGCAAATGAGAAATTTTTTGTGTACTTCGTGTATAATCATGAATAATCGTTGAATTTCAAGCGTAATTAAATCCCATTAATAATATTATGTTATTACTGAAGTATACTTAAATGTATAAGATTTTAAGCGCTCAGTTAACGTTTGCACTTACATTTACTTTAGTTGCTGATATTGTCAGTATATATATATATATATATATGTGTGTGTGTGTAATGATTTAATTTTAATTCAATAATTTCTCTTAATAATAATTTTTGTAAACTCTAACCCATGCCCTAATTAAAAAGTAAAGAGTTCATTCTTATTTCCTGATCCCCTTCCAAATTATCTTTTTATTTATTAGATCACGCGCTCATAAAATTTGTCTAATCCTTTTTTCCTACGATCGTAAATTTGTCAAAATAATTCCTTCAGACTCCTTGTCTATTGTGATATTTCCCCAGAATCCCTAATCCTGTACCACGTGTTCTATGGTGTCTCTTATGAATTTCCCTATTACATAAGGGGATACTTTGAAAAATAGAGCACTTTTTATCGCCTCGCCTTTGCTGGAGGCACTGCGGTTAGACAGCCAAAGTAAACAATTTCATTTTTCTTCGGCCAGGGCGGCTGACCTAGCGCAGCGTCTTCATAATGAATAACAAATAAAATCACCACAACAAACTTGAATTTGACTTGCTTTCTTCATTGATTAGAAATCGTTTATCACTACAGGTGATGGAATGATTAAATGTCCTCAAGTAAATTCATGAATATATAAATATATAAATATATATAATATATATATATATATATATATATATATATATATAATATATATATATATACAAAGAGAGCAAAACAGCAACAACAATATATATATCTTTATATATATATATATATACACACACACACAAAGAGAGCAAAACAGCAACAACAAAAAAATTAAAATCTATCAGTAAGTAAAATATAAAATATATCCTACCACAAAATTTCATGAATAAAAAAAAAGTATTTCATAAAAAAATAAATCGAATTCGAGTTTTCAAAGAGTTTTGAAGTTATTAACGTTTTACTTTAATCACACATCTTCAGAAGAAAAACAACTTCAGAAAAATTTGTGTCATTCGACTCATAACTCAATATCTTTGTTTTTAGCTAGAAGTAAACTAAGTTTAATATCTTACAAATTTTCAGTTACAAGCGATCTTTAATGTCTGTAAATTAAACTGTTTTTTATATTTATTTAGTGAGTGAAATTTTACCGTGTCATTATTGATTTAAAATCCGTACCTGAAAAACACGCTTAGACGTAATATATTGTTAAATAAAGCAAATGCTTTGTTAGTTTTCTACAATATTCTACGAAATTGTAGAAAAATAATGCACTACATGTTTTACAGAAGTTGCATATATGTTATATGAGTTTATGTTATAATACATGAATACATAACTAGGGACATTCCATGAATCACGTAGAATCATATATAACATTTCATATGTATGAAATGTTATATACTATACCAATCAATGCATTACTAAACATAACAGGTCAATTGAAAAGTCCTCGGCCTGACACATAGATGGTGCTACTAGAATTAAATCCATATGTGTTTTAATTAGCCCTAACCCTCAAAAGATGCGTGTATAAATTTGACAGCTGTCAGATCATTAGTTTGTGAATTATAGCATTTTGAGTGAAGCAACTTTTGTTATTGCGAAAAAAATGGATAAAAAGGAATTTCGCGTGTTGATAAAATATTGCTTTTTGAAGGGAAAAAATACAGTTGAAGCAAAAGCTTGGCTTGCAGCCGAGTTTCCGGACACTGCCCCAGGAAAATTAACCATCAAGGATTGGTATGCTAAGTTTAGACGTGGTGAAATGAGCACCGAAGACGGTGGACGCCCAAAAGAGGTTGTTACCGACAAACATATTAAAAAAAATCCACAAAATGATTTTGAATGACCGTAAATTGAAATTGAATGAAATAGCAGACACTCTAAAGATATCAACTGAACGTGTACATCATATCATTCACGAATATTTGGGTATGAGAAAGCTCTGTGCAAAGTGGGTGCCGCGCGAGCTCACTTTTGTCCAAAAACAACGACGAGTTGTTGATTCGGAGCAGTGTTTGAAGATGATCAAGCGTAATAAACCCGAGTTTTTGCGTCGATATGTGACAATGGATGAAACATGGTTCCAACATTTCACTCCAAAGTCCAATCGACAGTCATCCGAGTGGACTGCACACGATGAACCCGCTCCAAAGCGTGGGAAAACGCAACAGTCGGCTGGCAAGATTATGGCGTCTGTATTTTGGGATGCGCATGGAATAATTTTCATTGACTATCTTGAAAAAGGAAGGACCATTGACAGCGACTATTACATAGCGTTATTGGACCGTTTGAAGGACGAAATCGCCGAAAAACGGCCGCATTTGAAGAAAAAGAAAGTGCTGCTTCACCAAGACAATGCACCGTGTCACAAGTCAGTGAAAACGATGGCAAAAATCCATGAATTGGGCTTCGAATTGCTTCCTCATCAACCGTATTCTGGCCCCCAGCGACTATTTCCTGTTCTCAGATCTCAAAAGAATGCTCGCTGGGAAGAAATTTTCGTCGAATGAAGAGGTGATCGCCGAAACTGAGGCCTATTTTGAAGCAAAGGACTAATCGTACCACAAAAATGGTATCGAAAAGTTGGAGGGTCGCTATAATCAGTGTATCACCCTTGAAGGGAATTATGTTTAATAAAAAAAAACTAATTTTGCCAAAAAAATGTGTTTTACTATGGTAGGCTGGGGACTTTTCAATTGTACCGTTATACCAATCAATGCATTACTAAACATATACCAATGAATACATTTTCATGACAGAAATTTTTAAAACATTAGTCATTCTCAGAAATGTAACATAGTCGTGGACTCGTGGCAGTCATTGTTTTCTTCAAGTCGTGGGTTCGATCCCTGATGCCTCTAAAGACCCGCTGTGTAGCGGGACCGATACACGTTAAATCTAGTCAAGGTCCAGAGTCCTTTCCTTGGCGTGGTATCGAAGTATGGAGAGATAAGTGCTACTTAAGGTGTCGTCCTTGTCTCTTGACCGAGGTTCAAAATTACGAGGTCCGTCGTCAATAGCCCTCGTGTTGCTTCTCCGTGGGAAGTTAATAAATAATAATAACAACAAAAATAACTCGGAATTTTAAAGCAGTTAATACATTATTAGATGAATTATTAAAGATTATTAAAGTAACTTAGACCTAATAATACTTTTTTTTTTTTTTGTTAAAAAATATAGGGCGCTTCGCTGATTTCACAGGTGTATAACCTATAAGATTTTGATACATAAATAGAACGCTAGAAAATTAAATTCTAAATTTGTGAACAAACATTTGTCAAGCTGATGAGAAAAATATCTGTATTTGCATTTTTTTCAAATGATGTTTATTAGAATATATATTCGGATACATTTTCCTCAAAATCTACTTTATACCCAAAACGTTGATAGTTTTCACGTTATAAAATGAGGTTATTTCCTACACATTGAGAGTAATTTTTTTTTCTATTCAACATCCACAAATTTTAGATCTAGTACAAAATTTGTAAAAAAAAAAAAAAAAAAAAAAAAAAAAAAAAAAAAAAAGAAAATTTAAGTCAAAAAATAAAGTAAATTAATTAAATTTTTTTTATTTTCAAATTTTGAAATAATAAGTATGCTTAGAATATGCAATGTTTCTTAATACTCGGCCAATATTTAAAGTAATAAATGCAGTGGACTTTTTATGCTTGATCTAAAGGTAAATATGGGATTTACAAATGTAAATATAGCTATTGATTGCTAAATTACATAATTATTTATTACATAGTTATAAATATGATTTTCTTAACAAATACAAATTCGTAAATACACAGATGCCTCAATGATTTTGCAAACTGTTTTTAATTTTTATTTCACTCCCAGCCGGCGGTTTTCATCGAATCGTGGATTCGAACCTTGATGTCACTTTAGACCCGCCGTATATCAGGGTTAATACACGTTAAATCTGTCAAGGCTCAAAATCTCTACGTTCATGTGATGTGGAAGTTAGAGGAGGGAGATGCCAGTTCACACACAGGTGTCGTCCTCGTCATTTGACCGAGGTTCAAAATTACAATGTCCGTCGCCAATAACCCTCGTCTTGCTTATAGTACGAAGTTAAAACACCCCAATCAATCCATCAAGCTTTTAATTGTTTTAAAAACTGAGAATTATTTAAATTTTACATAAAATAAGTCGAACACATTTCAGTCGAAGACATCTTAGTAACTTTAATGAAAAATAGTTTTAGACTTCGTGTAGTTAAATATAAGAAAGGAATATTAAGCTAAGAATATTTTCACACTTTTGTTGTTTAATTAAATATCTAATTACGTCTGAAACGAATTAAAAATATATAAAAACAGAAAATTAATGACACTGTAAAATTAAAATCACTGACATTTTATGGAAAATTTGAGACATTTTTTTCTTCCATTTTCTTTTGAAACGTAGTCAAGATACTGAGAAAAAAAGCAAAGAATATTAATTTTTCATGAAATGTAATGAGGTTTATTTTTTTTTCAATTTTTACTAAAATCATTTCGGAGCGTCAATATTTTTAAATTAAATAAATCAAAACTTACATTTTAAAAAAGAAACGAAGGAATGATGTCTCTTAATTGAAAATGCTAGTAAACGGAATAATTTGATTAAATTTTATAAAATGTAATAGTTGAAATATTTTCTTTAACTTTATTGTAGCTTCATTCCATTTGCATTAACAAATGTAGATATGAAAGCTGTACAAAACATTTTTTTATAAATAAGTATATAAAATATTAACTTCATACTCCAGAAATTTGTTTTCCAAAATTTTATTTTATAATTGTCTAAATAAAACACGCAAAAAGTAAAGTAAAATAGTGAAAGCTAAAGAAATGATGAAATTTCTTATATTATTTTAGAGGCTCAGATAATAATGGAGGACCGCGGTAGCCTAGTGGTCAAGGTCGTGGACTAGCGGCCGGCGGTTTTCGTTCAGTCGCGGGTTCGATCCTTGGCCACCAAAGACCCGCCGTGTAGCCGGGGCTGATGCACGTTAAATCTGATCGGGGCCCAAAGTCCTCCCGTTGGCGTGGTGTGTAAGTTAGGAGAGGGGGTGCCAGCTCAGGTGTCGTCCTCGTCACTTGACCGTGGTTCAAAATTACGAGGTCCGTCGCCAATAGCCCTCGTGTTGCTTCTAGTGCGACGTTAATAAAAACTAAACTAAACAGATAATAATGGAAAGTAAAATATCTGAAATCAACTTGTAAAATATCCTAAGCCACTTGAAAAATCGTCTCTAAAGTTTCATTTGTAAATCAATTTTGTAAATTGATACATGGCAACAGTTTACCTTAATTTTTATTCTTCAACATCATTCTAGCGAATGAAAGTGTTATCGAAAAGCTTCTCTTCCACTGTTGTCTGTTAAGAAGAAAACTGAATAACATTTAGCTAAATACTTATTATTCACAAGAAATCTGTTTTTAAAGCTTACAAAATATTGATTAAAAATAACCCCAAGAATCCTGAAAGATTAAAAAATGATTATTTTTTTTCAATATTTATAAAAAGCTATGTAAAAGTAAAACTTGCGAATAAAATGGGTATTAGAATGTTTTCTGAAGTTTTTTTTTTAATCTATATTTTTCCCCTTAGTAGTTACATTTCAATGTTAATTTCTTGAATTTATGTTTCATAGTTGTGTATACTTGAATTTATACATTGAAATTATCCATTATTTTTTTAGTTTAATTTTTTTCTCGGATTCTAGGTATTTAGAAAAAAACATTTTGACAGAAGTTTCTTTTAAGTAAATTTTTGTAAAATATAGTTCTGAAAGAGACTATTAATTTTATATTAAATAGATTTAAAGCTCTACGCATATTTGTCGTATAAAATAAAGGAAAATAGTCAATGCAACAAGCTTTTCGGAATGTTGAAGCCGTCTTTACCAAATGTTAAAGATTTTAGACAAGGGGTGGGCAAATAGTGGCCCATTAAGAGTTTTTTGTGGATCGCCAAGACAGTCAGGAAATCCGTCTTGAACTGAGATTTTCTTCTCATGCGTAAAATCAGTCAAAGCAAAATTAGGTATATTTTCATGGCACGCAAAAGACATTTTTTTTTATCATTTCTTCTTTACTAGAAAAATCGAAATTGCCTGAAAGGGTTTTTGCTAAGGTTAGAGATCATCTGTAGAGTTTAGAGGACGAAGTCACATGAAGATTTTAGAAGCCTAAATTAAATTCGCTCTCTTATTCTATCACTGCTGATATTGACACAGCACCGCAGGAGCTGAAACTTGAATATATTGACAGGCAGGCAGATTACACTGTGAAAGAAATGTTTAATGCTGTGACATTAGTCGACGTTTATATACTTTTGTATGAAAGACTTTTTTATGAAAGACTTCCATGTATGAAGATATTTGATGCAATAATATTCTCGATATTTGGGTCTACAGATACATATATTTATGAGGAAACTTTCTAGTTTTAAGATTAAAAAGAGTAAATACAGATGTTCTTTGACAGACATTAACTAACAGGCTATGATGAGAATCTCAACGAGCAATCTCCCTCCTGATTTTACAAAAAAATGTAGAAAAGTAAGATAGATACACTTGTCTCATTGAATTGATTCTAAAATTAAATGTGCTTGCAACTGTAATTGAGGAACAGTATTTCTATTAGGAAGATGAACCAAAATAATTCGAAATAAAAAAAAATAACGTTTTTTTAAAACAACGTTTTTAATTAGTGGCAAAGTTTATTAAAAACATTTATTGAAATATTAGTTAAAATTTTGTAAAAAACCTCATATTTCACTCGTCTTTAAGATTACTCTCTATGCGTAGTTCATAATATCTTCCCTAGATGGCGCCAGTTTACTACACAAATTACACTATTAAAAATTATTGAAATATTAGTTAAAACTTGTCGCAAATGTCTAAATATTGCATTGTTACGCGAGTAAGAACGGTTCAAAAAGTTTCAGAGCTCTAGCTTAATGGGAAGTTGGTTAAATTAACGATCAAAAATTTGATGACACACACACCAAGTGAAATACAGAAAAACGTTGTAAAATAAATAATACCAACGTAACTGAACATTAGTTTAGTTTTTATTAACGTCGCACTAGAAGCAACACGAGAGCTACTGGCGATGGACCTCGTAATTTTGAACCACGGTCAAGTGACGAGGACGACACCTGAGCTGGCATCTCTTCTCCTAACATCCACACCACGCTAAAGGGAGGACTTTGGGCCCCGTCAGATTTAGCCCCTGCTACACGGCGGGTCTTTGGCGGCCAAGGATCAAACCCGCGACTGAACGAAAACCGCCAGCCGCGAGTCCACGACCTTGACCATTAAGCTACCGCGGCCCTTCGTAATTGAACATAGTATGTTCAACGTGACTTTTATTTGTTAGGAATAGGACCATAGCAGAAAATGAACTTGTTACCATAGGAGTATGCCGAATTCGAAACATTCAGATTGAAAAAATTCCACATTTTTGTATAAATTCGAAATATTGTTAAGCAATATATATTTTTTATTATCCTGTATCTATAATTTTTTTAAAAAAAGTTCAAAGATACGTAATTTTTCTTAGAGCATGTAATGGGAAAGTCTCATTTTTTCTCTACAGTTTAGGAGACAAAACATGGTACATGTTTTATACTAGAGAAAATGTGTTGATTCATATACAAATGAGTAATAAAATAAGATAGACTTCTGTCTATAATGACAGCGAAGTCAGAATATAATATTCATGTCCAAATATTTTTTGCCTGAAAAAATGTCCTGGAAAAGTTGAATCCTATTCTTTAACAATACACCAAGACCACTTTATGGCATAGTTAAGAAATTAGGAAACTTAAATAGCATTTATTGTGTGATCCAAATCATTTTACTTCGATTCGAATGGATTGTACCTACACTCCTCTGTCTAATGTACGATAGCATTTAGCAAAATCAAATTGGTACAATATCAGTAATGATAGCAGTGGTTTGGGAGTAAACTATCAAACAAGACATGCGAGTCATCAAAACTGCCACCATTGATCTTTAACCCCACACTTAATTAATAATGGCACGATATCTGTATCACTCGAAATGGTTAGCAACCAAATTATCAATAAGATACGCGAATCATCAAAACTGGCAATAGTGATAATCGCATGCTTAATCAATACTGGTACGATGTCCGCTTCGATGAGACTATCAATAAAACACGCGAGTAATCAAAACTGGCAACATTAATAACTACGATACCTGTATCGTGGAAGGGATTAGTAATCAAACTATCAAAAATACATGCGAGTCTTCAAAATTGGCAACACCAGTCCTTAATCGCACTCTTTATCAATATTGGTATGATATCTGTGTCGATCGAAGTGGTTAGCGACCAAATTATCTACAAGAACATCATGTCATCAGAACTAGCAACACTGATCATTAATGTTGCCAGTTATGCATCAATATTGATTAATATTGCCAATGTACCAATCCTGATTAAGACAGCGATCCTTAATCGCACGCTTAACAAATTTTGGTACTATATGTATCGATAAAACTATCGATAAGACACGCGAGTAATCAAAGTTTAGTTTTAGTTTTTATTAACGTCGCACTAGAAGCAACACGAGGGCTATTGGCGAAGGACCTCGTAATTTTGAACCACGGTCAAGTGACGAGGACGGCACCTGAGCTGGCACCCCCCTCTCCTAACATCCACACCACGCCAACTGGAGGACTTTGGCCCCCGAACAGATTTATTGTGCATCAGTCCCGGCTACACGGTGGGTCTTTGGCAGCCAAGGATCTAACCCGCGACTGAACGAAAACCGCCGGCCGCGAGTCCACGACCTTGACCTCTAGGCTACCGCGGCCCCGCGAGTAATCAAAATTGACAACATTAATAATCAATAGTAGGCTTAATCATTATTGATACGATATCCATATCTTGGATGGAGTTAGCGACCAGTTTATCAATAAGACATGCGAGTCACAAAAAATGGCAACATTGATAACTAATAGCGCAGATAATCAGTATTGATACGATATTCGTTTCCATAATACAATAATTAGTCATAAGCTTAAGCAATATTGATACGATATCCATATTATTGCTATCGACCAAACTATCGATAAGACATGCGAATCACCAAAATTGGCAACATTGAAAACTACTAGCACACATAATCAGTATTGGTACGATAACCGTATCGTGTAGGAGATTAACAATTCATATCGATCGAAGTGGTTAGAGACCAAACAATCAGTGTAAGACACGCGAATTATCAAAATTGGAAACATTAATAATTAGTCGCAAAAATTGGAAACATTAAT
>BMAW01046847.1:391313-466792 GCA_019974015.1 Nephila pilipes | reverse complement strand
CATTAATAATTAGTCGCAAAAATTGGAAACATTAATAATTAGTCGCACGCTTAACCAATATTTGCACGATTTCCGTAACGATGGAAGTATTAATAAGATACGCGAGCTATAAAAACTGGCTACATTGATAACTAATCACGCACATAAACAGTATTGGCACGATACCGATTAAGCGACTATTGATAAACTTATGATTGATAATAGGTAATCATATGCTTAATCAGTGTCGGTTCGATAATCATATAGTGGAAGAGGCTAGTGACCTAACTATCAACAAGACATGCGAGTCACCAAAATTGGCAACATTTACGATTAATCGCACGCATATTCAATATATCTGATATCCGTGCGATACGAGCCACAGGGGAGTAAACATCAGTAAGACACAGTGAATTCGTAATTATGAGCTTTTAGAGCAAGAGCCAAATCTGGCTATACTGCACCCAACAAGACATGCAAACCATGAAATTCGGCAACAGTAATCATTAATCGCTCTCTTTTGGTACGATATCCGTATGCACAGAAATGGTTAGCGTGCAAGCGATCAATAAGATATGCGAATCACAATTAATTAATATCATTTTATCTAATCGCCGCAACCAAAAGTACATACCTCTAATTCTCTTAAGCGTCGGCCATTAGGCAAGCAGCGCATGAACCCAGCGCATCACGCATGCTATCGTCATGAACTAATAAATTTGACTCTTCAAGTGTACAAGTCAAATGCGGCCTACCGCAGCCGTGTGCAATTAAAGTTTTCAGATTCAACTGCCAGATAATTGAAGATTATCTTGGCGTAGCTTATAATTATCATCTTATTGAGATAGACGATGAATGAAGCTCCTTCCATTGCAAAAAAAAAATATTAAAAAAAATAACAGCTGGGGGATGCGCTTTTTTCATTCAAGTTTGATGGCTCGTTTACATAAAGTGGGGCCCGTGTGCTGTGTGAAGATAGTGGCACAAGACCCGAGGAAGTACTTGTCTTTTTCTGAAGATATGTCTTCTGACAGGCTTGGGAATGAATTTCATTGAGACAAATGAAGCAAAGGGCTCGGGGTTGGTATTTATGTATATAAAAGGTGTGGTTCTCTTTTGGTAGGAAGCCTTTTTCTAAAGCCACAATGGGAGGCTTTCTTAGGAAAATTTAAGAGGAATGGAGAAAGTACTAAACTAAAAATTCCAATTTCAAGCTTCTAACAGTGAATATTTTTCGAATAATCAAAATCCCTCTTCCATGTAAAGGGAAGTATTCCAAGTGAATTAATTAATATTCAAAATTTCTTAAATTTTGGAATGGAACTTTTGTCTTAACATTTTTTTAAAAAAAATTATAATACATAATACTGTTTTTTAACAAATCAAATTATTTAAGTGCTTTTAATAGTTCTCTCTCTCTCTCTCTCTTCTCTCTTTTCTTTCTCTCTCCTTAGATATATAGTATATATATTATATATATATATATATATATATATATATATATATATAAGAGGGGAAGAATAAGAGAAAATTCTATTATTCAAAAAGAAGTTCATAAAAAATAAAAAAAATAATTTTAAAATGCAGAAAAAAGGGAAAAAATATATTCAATGTTCTAACAGGATCTATTCACCTTTAATCTGCGTTATTCTAGAACTAGGCCCAACTGTATCCCACATCAACAAAATATAGTATTGAAATGGGTTATAAAACCAAGTGTAGAAATTGAAAAATTCAGAAAATCTAAATCCAAAAAATTAAATTTTGAAGAAAAACACACTAAATTTCAAAATAAATCAGTAGAACCAATAATAGTGATTAGTTATAATGAATATATGGAAGGCAATATTATGTATTATATATATATGTATATATATATAGTATATATAATCAATATATATATATATATATATATATATATATACTATATATTAATAATTGTATAACTAACTATCTTTACTATCCTTTAAATAACAACTATGTGTGATGATGTGTTTGCATTCTTATACTGAAAAACTATTATTTCTCCTTTTCTCTCTGTTATTGTGAAATCTCTAAAATACGTCTTTCTTTTCTACCACTGCGTCTTTCTTCTTTGATTCAGGAAGGAGTTCATCTTTTCGGAGTTGAAAAATGAATTTATATTTGGAAATCATTTCTACCACACAAAAATAATTTCTCTCCACTTCCAAGTCAAGCTGAAATAGTTTTAAGTTTAAATAGGATACTTAAATTCACTACTTGTGGCAGTGGTTAGAACAGTGGTCTCAAATTCACGGCTGGCGTTGTTTCAGTCGCGTCGTGGGTTTGAGTCCTGATGCCACTAAGGACCCGCCGTCTATAGAGGATGATGCATGTTAAATCTAGCAAGGTTCCAACACCTTCTGTTGGCGCGGTTTAGAAAGGAAGTTGCCAACTAGGTGTCGTCTTCGTCGTTTGATCGCAATTCAAAATTACGAAATAAATCGCCAATCGATCTAGTGTTGCTATAAATGCTACGTTAATGAAACATACAATCAATCCACATTAAGTTTTAAATAAAATTTTGGTTGTCATAGATTCCGAAAAATACGATGATTCCTTCATGAATCATAAACAATTTGAAAAAAATTCTTCGTATATTATTGAAGAATATTTTTAAAAACAACCTAACAGAATTAACAATATGCATTTATTTATCTGGTGCATTAATACAGTTTTAGTTTCGTTTTTTAATAACGTCACACTAGAAGCAACACGAGGGCTATTGGCGACGGACCTCGTAATTTTGTACATCGGTGAAGTGACGAGGACGACAGTTGAGCTGGCACTCCTTCTCTTAACTTACACACCACGCCAACGAGAGAACTCTGAGCCCCGACATATTTAACATGCAACTGCCCCAGCTATATGATGGGTCTTCAGCGGCCGAAGTTCGAACCCGCGACTCAACAAAAAACGCCGGCCACGAGTCTGAAACTATGACCACTAGGCTACCGCGGCCACTTTGTAAGGGGCGAATGAGTAAGATGTTTTCGCTTATACAACATCTGAGAGTGAAAGGAACACTTCAGGGAGAGAGATCTGTAACTCATCGCAGGTGACGCATGCATTAAAAGTAAGCTGCGGTGCTCACCGACGTAATGTGATAAAGGAGTAAACTGGATAAAATTCATTCTTATTGTTATTACATTCCCGTTATTCGTATGAAGTTTAAAAAAGGGTAATTAAGATTCAAGTTTAGTTTAGTTTAGTTTTTATTAACGTCGCACTAGAAGCAACACGAGGGCTATTGGTGACGGATCTCGTAATTTTAAACCACGGTCAAGTGACGAGGACAATTAAAATTCAAAGTAGGGCTAAGAGTTGAGTAATTAGTAAAAACGAAGTAACTTAGTTATTAGTTAAGAAAATAGGATAAGAAAACAGAATAAGTTTATAAATCAAAAGTGGAAGGGAAATTTAAGTAGCAAAAAAAAAGCAGTGTCTTCTACATATAACCTCATTCTCTCTCACTTTCAGGAAATAGTTCTTGACAAATCCTGTTCAATTTATTGCTGTAGTTTCTTCTTATCTTCCTTTTCAAGGTAAAATAGTCATCTGTTGGTTAACAATGAAATTAATCCAAGTGACCAAATTATTTGTACTGGCATATCACCCTAAGTTACCTTATATCAAGTTTGAAAAATGAGGAAATGTAAAAAGAGGAGTTGATGTATTAATGAACTCACACAGTTTCCGTTGTGCATCGCTTCTATACTTTTTTTTTTAAATCAGTGAACAATCCCTCAAAGGCTTACCTTCTTCAGACAGGTACGGAATCATGACTCAGAGGCACCCTAGAGATCTCCCCCCCATGGGGTTTAGTGTCCGTAGTAAGCATGGGTGACGCATCCCCGGGATGGCCAAGCGATACTTCTTCATTTTTAACTCTCCTTCTTGTCAACAAATTTTTATCTTTTTTCCCGTTTTTCAAGCATCTATAGTTCGCAGTTAAACCGATATCATGGACTGCAGGTTTTGATTGGTTTTAACAACGTCACACATAGAAGCAAAACGAGCAAAAAATCACTAAAAGCATTACCTAAAACAATCCAAATTTCGACAAAGTGTATTTCATGCTTAGACTAATTTTATAGCAGAGAAATAATTTTTCAACATCCCTGTCATATAGGTTTTTGATCTTGAATTTTTACTATTACTAAATAAAAATTATTACGATGATTGGTTGCATGCACAATTATTTCATTTATCGAATTCATCAAACAGTAGTGACGTAGTTAAGATGAAAAAAATTTTTCGATTTTTTAAAAAAAAATATCATAAAAATTTGACTTGTGTGGGTGTTAATAATAAAATTCACTGATTTAATAATTTTTCGTAAGCCTATTTTTTACGCATAAAGTACAGTTGAACATCTATATCTCGAATTCCTAAAGCGTCATTTTTTTTCAGGAGATTTGAATTTCCCCTATAAAAACAGTTTTTCTACATCAAACAAAATTGCTATACATCGAACAAGTTACGAATTCGATAAATTTTTGCACATGAATGAGAACGCAATTGTGGCTAATTTCCCCACCGTTCATATTGGATGACTGCTTTGATCAATAAGAGCCCAAATATGACGACAATGAAGATGAATTAATTTATTGTTTATCACGGTCACTCTAAGGAGGGTTTTTAGCTACGGACCTCGTAATTTTGAACCACTATCAAGTGATGACGACGATATCTGAGTTGCTATCTCCCTCTCCAATTTTCCTCGTCACGTCAATGGGAAAACTAGGATCCTCTACCGTTTTAACATGCACCAATCCTTCTACCCGACTGGTCTTTAGTGGCATCAGAGATTGAAAAAAGACTCGACGGTGAGTTAGCGATTGTGGAGTTTAATTGCACAAGAGCCAGATGTGGTTATGCTGCGCCAAACAAGATGTAGTTGTGGTCTAGACATTTGAAAGAACGGAAAAAGATAAAAGTTGGTTTTCAAGAAAGAGGGTTGAAAATAAAGGATTACTAGGGTATCCAAGGGGTGCATCACCCGTGACGGGGGAAATAAACTCCATGGGAAAGAATGTGAGTGAGTGCGAGTGAATGTAAAGTTTAATGGCGCAAGATCCAGATATGGCCATGCTGCGTCAAACAAGATTTAACTGTGGTCTAGACGTTAAGAGATTGAAAGAAAGAAAATTTGGTTGACAAGAAGGAGGGTCGAAAATAGAGAAGCATCGCTAGGATAAACCGAGGGTGCATCACCCGTGTTTACCATAGACGGTAAACCCCATAGGAAGGAAAAAGATCACTAGGGTGCCTCGGGGTCATAATGCCTGTGCTTTTCTGAAGAAGGCAAATCCCTGAGGTCCCTTGATATAATCCCCAGGGGCAGGGTGCCCGGCTATACCCCCAGACGCTGGGTACCCATTTTAGTCGCCTCTTACGACATGCATGAGCTACAGTGGGACTATTCTGTCATTCCCGGTCACCACACGGGTCCCATGGGAAAGAAAAAAAATCAGTAGGGTGAGTGATGTCCATTCTCTCCTGAAGACCAGAAGCCCCTGAAGGTCCACGACTCGATGGAAACAATTCCGTCATGAACTCATAGCCATAACTATAGGACTGTATTGTCCATAGATTACTGAAGGAACTTGAATACGTGAGAAACACTGTATTTTTCTTTTTGACCAACAGAAGCCTACTTTCATTAAGTAAGAACGGGCATGGCTCACCCGAGGCACCAAAGTGATATTTTTCTACTCCCATGGGGTTTACTGATTTGATAGATATGGGTGACACATCCCCGGGAAACGCAAGTGATCCTTCCCTATTTTAGACCCACCTGCTTGTCAACCACTTTTTTATCTTTTTTTGTTTCTCTTCAAATGTCTGTACCACGATAACACCTTGTTTGGTATAGCATAGGCATATCTGGCTCTTGCGCCATTAAGCTTCATCATCACTCACAGTATTTTTCTGGATATCACATTTTGGGTTAAGTCCCATTTTTACCTGAAAAATTAATCCTAAAAATGGAGCGCGTCTTTTTGTATTGAAGGTAAGGATTGTTTCCTCTAATCAAAGTCATATGCATTCATTTTTATATTAAAGATCTTTGTAATCGGTTAATGGCGCAATCGAGTTGAAGAAGAATTTAATAATGACAGACAGAAGAGTCAAATTGACAGGTGGCTTTTCAGGTTTCAGAAAGGTCGGTTTACAATTAAAATTTACCCGTTATTAAGCTCATTTTCTTTTTAAAAAATTATCCTCCCTTTGGTCAAGCAGTTTGGGTTTTTTCAAGAAAATTATGTTACATTTTTTGGGTGCATCTTATACACATTAACGTCTTAGGTATACATCGGAAATTGATTGAATGGTTATTAACTTTGCACTTAGAAGTAACACGATGGGTATTGGCGACGGACCTCGTAATTTTAAACCTCGGACAAGTGAAAAGGACGATACCCGAGATGTTGCATCGCCAAATTTTATTTGCATCAGTCTCATTACATGACAGTCCTGAGAGGCATCAGAACTCGAGCCCACGAATCGATAGAAACAACGTCGGCGATGATTTCGCAACCGGGCCATTTTATCCTTAAATGCTTGACAAAAGGATTTAAAAATACTCCTTTGCACTAATTTTTGACGCATTTAAGTGTTTTGATTTATTTATGTTTGAAATTATCTTATATATCGCCAATGTTCTTACTTTCACTTATAAGAAGAAACTAGATAATCGATTGTGAAAATTGTTATGCCTTTATGCCTGGGATGAAAAAAAAAATCTTAATATATATGCATATAAATCTAACCACATGATCGATAGACTCAAATTCACCGGACAATGATTGATATACTTGAATTCAAATCACACAAGGTGTTGAAATTGCAGTTATTTTCCTGTGAAAGATTTACGGATACATGAATAATTACAAAGAGGAATGGACATGCCCGCATACTACATTATAATTTACGAAAGAGCATCTCTTAACACCTGCAATGAGAAGAGCTCGCATCGCCAACCATTAAATCATTTTAATTAACCTTTGGAGACTACACAGGGTATTATATTCAAAAGATGTACGTCGCTTTTTTTAAAATGATATCAATTACACTTAGAGTTGATCAATGTAATTTGTAGGAATTCGGATGAATTCTTTTCCAAAATGGTGTTTGGGTGCAAAATACAGGCCATATTATAACAGGATAGCTGCAAGCTCTTTTAACAACAATAAAATTATATAATATGTATTGAGCCTTTTCTTTTGCTGTCAAAATCTGCTCGACGCGAAAATTCGCTAATCACATTCTATATGCTTCATAATTTTGATCCACGGTCAGATGACGAAGTCGACATCTGAGTTTGCACCACATAATTCACATCCATGCTACGCCAAAAATAAACGTAATTCAAACGAAGCTTACACTAGAATCTAGATTGAATTTTCGTTCATGAAACCACAAATATAATTAGGTTTCTTATTGATCGACCTATTGATTAGCGTAATTGAAATATTCAACAAGAAAAGTTTAAGTTTTTTTATTGTTTGATTAATGGACTTACTTACGCAACCTATTTCTGCCCAATACAAGGGCCCTCTAACCACAGATAATATTGCCTAGTTATTTTGACCTATGGTCAGACGACAAAGACAACACCTGAGTTGGTACCTCATGATTCATACCCACGCAACGCCAAAATAAATAATGAAACTTACACTAGAATCTAGGTTCAATTTTCGTCCGCACACACACACATATAATGTCCACATTCATACCACCCCAACGCTAGAAATTGGAACCCCGATAGATTTAACATACATCAGCCCCTCTATACGGTGAATTTTTAGTGGAATCAGGATTCGATCTCGCAACACGACTACAATAATCCAGCCACGAGGATATACGAAATCCACTCGGCTAATGCGACTACCTTATTGATCTATCAATAATAAAAAAGAAGATTTTTAAATAATTTACATGAATTATAGTTAATCTCTATGGGATGTCTGAGTGTCAACGAGTGAGTGATTGTTTATTAACATGGCTCTGGGAAACAACTCGAGGACTATTGGCGATAAACCCGTAATTTTGAGCCTCGGTCAAGCGACGAGGACGACACCTGACATCTTCCTCTCCACTCATATCGCTGGTGATTTGAATAAACATCACTCCAGATCAGTAGTAGCCAAAGGGGCTTGTACCACCCATCAGTGGGTGTTCAAGAAACCTTAGGGTCAATTATAGCTCATCCCCTCCCAAAGAATGTTTTGAAAAGCTTGCTTAATATTAAAAGTGATCAAACACATAATCCAAGAAATGGTTCTAAATGTCTTTTTTAACAAGACATTTAGAACATTTTTCCAAACTAAGTGTGGAACATTATAGTTTTCTTCTCTTTTGACTAGTACATGAATGAATAGGAGTATGCGCAATACTCCACACGAAGTGCTACAGTGTGTGTTCGTGTGTTTCAGCTCGATCAACACAAAGCTTATGTTTAAAAGTTTGAAGACGCCATGACAAGATTAAGGCTCCCACCGACATCTCCCACGAATTTTGGCCCCGATATCCTAATGATCATGGCCTAGAATTCTCGACTGATGTTTTCCCGTCGAATAATAGATTCGAGTCCCAGGGTCTCTAAAGACCCGCTCGTGCTGCAGTACTGTTGCACGTTAAACCTATCGAGGCTCTTCCTGTCCCCCACCCATGAAGACAATCCTTCACCTCTTCCCGTAGGTGAGAAAATTTGATCCCGATATTTATTAGACAAACCTTGAACTGTATTGCTTCGAGAAAACATGATATTCAAAATATTTTACTCGTTTTTTAACTTCATCATAAGTCGATCAATAATTAAGGTTTACAAACTATACGAACCTTTAACTTTTTGCCAGATACTTAAGAAAAATGTGTACGTTTGAGTTCACTTTTATTTCAGATGTGTGCATTTAATAATTCATGTTTCTTTCCATAGGAAGGGGGGGGGGAACTATGTATCGTTTGTGTGGAGTAAGAAGCTTCGAAAAGCATTCCGTAGAACTTTTTTCACTGTTAAATGTTCGTGTGACATTCATTTTATTTTTAAAGAACACATTTTTTAACTTCTCCATTACTTAAGGTATCCACCTACTTAAGAAGAGGATTTTTTTATATAATTGAAAAAATAACTTTTTATATGCATTAAACTATAGGATATGGTTAAAAACGTAAAATAAATTTAAAATCGGTATAAATTGAATTTTTTTTAAATAATTTAGCTCAAAAGACACATAAAAATTGCACTGAAATGACGCTTATGCAAAACACCTAAACTAAATTTTAAATAAAGATATTTCAATTTTGTAAATTTTATTATGATGAATTGAATCTATTTAAGGATTTGTGCCTCTCTCACAATTATAACCCTGATAATTAAATATTTATAGGAAATAAAACTTTAACATATACAGAGAAACCATAAAAATTTGTGATAATTTATGACTTTTATCAACAATGAAATGCAAAATAATAGAATTATAACAATAGGAGAGGTTCAAACCTTAAATTCCCCTTTATAGAGTGTGACCGCGGTAACCCAGTGATCATGGTTCAGGACACATGGCCGGCGATTTTCGTTCAGTTGCGGTTTCGAGCCTTGATACTACAAAAGACCCACCGTGTAGCCAGGGCTGATGCACGTTAAATCTGTAGAGGCCGAAAGTCCTCCCATTGGCGTGGTGTGGAAGTTAGGAGAGGGGGTGCCAGCTCAGGTGTCGTCCTCGTCACTTGACGGAGATTCAAAATTACGATGTCCATCGCCAATAGCCCTCGTGTTGCTTCTAGCGTGACGTTAATAAACCAAACCCTCAATAAATTATTACATGAAAGTTTCATAACATTATATGCATAACTTTTTTCAATATGATGTTTCGCGCTAAGCAAAATACGAAAATCTTCATTTTGAGAAAAAGCTAGGAATGCATTTCAACCCAGAAACTTACATAATTAATTAAAAATTTAACATTAAAAGAGGTCCCTGATTTATAAACTTCAGTATCCGTATTACATAAATAGGTTATCTTTTTTTTTTTTTTCCTGATGGCCTTTAAAACTTTCCTACGCTTACAATGGGTATTGTATGGCGCTTCGAATGCCTGATTTGATTGTTGTCCAACTTTTCGTATCCCTTTACAGTGAAGTAGAAAGGAATTTCAATGTTCAGCTTATTTATGACTTTTAAGCAGACTTAATATCCTTCGTTAAATTGCATAATTGCATCATATGCACCCAATATCACAGTTTTCAAACAAACAAAATCTTCTTTGGGTACTCTTTGTCATATTACACTATTAAAAGATTCATTGGCATTTTGGGTCTTGGGAAATACATTTTGAAGGTTGGAAGATATTTTGATAGCAATATTACGTAAAATATCAATGTAAACAAACATTAAAATTCCCTTTCCTGTAATAGAATGCTATATCCAGTTCTAAAAATCTTAACACAGACTATTATTAAAATGGTTATAAATCAAGTTCTAAGTAAGATAGAGACAAAATTAAAACTGTTCTAGAAAGTTAAGAAATCAGGCTTTAACAAAAGACTGTAAATCAATAAGGAAAAAAAAATTGACCTTTTGACCGGCAATCGCGTTTTAAAGGTAGACGGATACCTTAAAAGCTTTTAGGGAGGACTAGAAGTCCAGACAGATTTAATGTACATCGACAACCCTACACAGCGGATTTTTAATGGTATGGTTCGAACCTACGACTCACCGAAAACAATGCCTGCTACGAGTCTGCGATCATGACCATCGATTGTACATAATACAAATAACTTGCCTTCTCGATTAGAATAATTTGCCTTCTAATTGAGAAGGTTCGTGAAAAATTCGAGAAAAATCGTGGTTCTTAAATTTAAACAAATGCTATTCCGATATATTAGCACTTGTTTATTCTATATATATTATTTGAACAATGAATTACATCTTTCAATATTGCTTTTTCATCACATTCTAATGATTTTCTCCAAGTAACCGTAATTTTTTCTTCTAGCCAGGATGGATGTATAACTCATTTCTATGAACCAAATATCAGAAATAACAAATGTAAAAACTCCCAAACAAATTACTTTTAATTACAGTCAACTTTCTTCGGTGATACTTGTACCACCTTGAGGCATTACATCTACTAAAGCATTTACAATCACGTTTATTTATTAATCCCATCAAATAAAAACGTACAAGTCTATTAATCACCGCGTTTAGTCAACACGCAAATTAAAGCGCAACGACTCGTTTAAATGACTTTAGTAAATGATTTAAAACGTAATGGAATTTCTGCTAATTTCTTGTTCACGACCTTATTTATCTATTAAAGAGATAAGGCGGGCAAATATCATGGCGGACCAAAAACTAAATTCAAAAGGAAAAAAAAAAGAATTCTCTTTTTTTTTTTTTTTTTTTTCAAATTTCTGACAGTTACATGTATAACTTTTTTCAAAGACCTTTTCCACTTTTCTCACAGGTGATGATGAAGAATCAGCAAGAAAGGTGCAGTTCAAAAGTTAATCGGCAATATGATTAGAACGTTCGCTTAATCGACAAACTTTCATCAGCTGTTTCGTCACACCTAAAGATACGCGTTAAATTGCGCGTCCGTCAGCAGAAAAAAAAGTCAACCAACACCTCTGTTTGCAGTAGCTTTATTTAATTATAGGCCAGCCTCAGTGGTAGCTGTCTACCTATAATAATAGGCGTACCCAAATCTGTGAAAAATTGCATCGATCCGGTAATTCTGATTGCTGAGTTGTTTGCTATAAGTTGAAAATTATTGTCGCCGTGCGGATGATTACAGATAGGTGGATTGCCCACCAAAAAAATAGATCCCCTCATCCCCTCTTAATTATGCTTTATTTATTTCTTATTCTGATAAATGCGGCCGGATAATTTCGGTGGCGGGAACTCGTGTGTATTTGGGCATTTTGATGTCTGAATAAGATAAGGCATCGCTCTTGAATGGATGGTGATAAAATAAAATAAATAAAAACTTGGTGGCAGAGGAATCCATTTTTTATTCATTCCCTTTCGAAGGTGAGTCATGATAGGTCTCGTTCGGCGATGACATTTTAAATATGGCGCTGTCGTTCACACACCCTTTTTCTCGGTGGAATTCTAGTCGGGAGCAATTCTCGGTAAGGTAGACTGACTTCATTAGAATGCTAATTATAGGCTCTTACGATCAGAAATTATGAGGTCTTGTTAAAGGTACCTTTTGAAAAAGGCCTAGTTTAACAGGACTATATGGACCTCTTTGAATATTCAAATTCAAAAGGTATGAAACAGATTTGTAAAAGAGAATACTAGAGGCTAATTTAATTTAAGGCTGTCTTCGCGCAACATCAAAGATCCCGATCGAAATTTAGAACACATTTAAAAGCAGAAAATTGTTCCAATATTCATGAAAGTTTGTGACGCTGTAACACGTACGTTTTTTTTTTTTTTTTTTTTTGACGCAATACTCTTAAAATTTTAGGAACATTTTAAAAACGCACCATTTTTTACTTGAGCGCGTAAATTTCAAAACATATTTAACATTACTGTGATTTGGGATTATTTATTAACATCATATTGAGAAGCAACACAAGAGCTGTTGGTAGGATCCCAAAGAGAACTGAGCTTACAGCTACAAATAGGGTTTAGAGCTACAAACCGTCCTTCCGAAAAGACAATAGCTCCTCACTCATTATTTATTGGCAAAAAAACAAACAAGTTTAAAAATAAATAAAAATAAATAAATATTCATTCAATTCAAATAAAATCTCAAAAGTAAATATAAGCTCACAATGGTCTTGCAAAGCAGAAAATGTACGTGATAGGCATAAAAAATTAATACAAGAAATTTTTTTCTTGATATATAACAGGCGACGCATAATTGACACAATAGAAAAAGCTACCAAAAATTGGAAAAGGAAGTATTAGACAAATATATATGCAAGGTATATACAATTACAAGCACACAAATTAACGAAACTTGAAATATTCCGAAAAGTAATCAAAAAGTGAAGCCTTTATGAAATGTGTTGAGTACTTTTACTAGCTTTGAGAATACAGGATTTAAGCCTGAAATTTAAATTATAGGATTTACGCACATATATTTCAGGCAAATAGGTTTTATTTCGACAAAAGGTCAGTTTAAATGAAGACAAAAAGAGTGGTCAGCATCTCTAACAGAGCTCCACAAGATCATAGATTAGTATTTTTCAAATTAAAACGATTTAATTAACAAAGGGATCACAATACTAATAAAATCTGATTGTAATCATTGACAGACCCCAAATTGTACAATTTGGGGTCTGTCGGCCTGGAAAACTGAATGATAAGAATTCATTTTAAACATGTATACCCTATTAAGGACACCCCGGTGGAAGACACTCACAACGAATCTAAAGAGCTATTAGTGACAAACCTCGTAATTCTGAACCTAGGTCTAACGACAAGGATGACACATGAGCTTGTGCCTCCATCTTCATACTTCTACTCCACGCCTCTGGATCACTTGGAAGCTTGACCAGATTTAACCTGCATCAGTCCGCAACACGGTGGCATGTTGAAATTCTCATTACAACCTGCAAATTAATATCTATCAGAGGATATCTATATCTACTCTAGCAGATCTTCAAGCAAGAAAAAGTTTCTTCACTAATAAATGTATAAACCCAAATATCAAGCACATTTTTGCAGCAAATTTCTTCATACATAGAAGTCTATCATCAAACAAAAAATTTTTAAAGTGTATTAATGTCACAGCATTAAACATTTCTTTCACAGTGTGATCTGACTGCATGTCGCTATGTTAAAGTTGCAGCTCATGCGGTGCTGTGTCAATATCAGCAGTGATGGGATAAGAAAACGAATTGAATTTAGGCTCCTAAAATCTTCATGTGATCTCTCCTCCAAACTCTACAGATGATCTCTAATTTTAGCAGAAACTCTTTCAGGCACTCTCGATAAGAGAAAATGATAAAAATTGCTTTCTCCTGCATGCCTTGTATTTAGAACTAATTTTCATTTCTTAAAGATTTTAAGCAAGGGGAGAAAATCTCAGTTTGAGGCAGATTTTTCAGACTGTCTTGATGAGCCACAAAGAAAAAAAAATATTTGCAGGCCTACGTTTGCCCACCATTGCTTAGAGGATACAGGACAACAAGAATTGCGAAATTCGGATGACAAATAAAATAAAATTTTATGGCCATGAAGGCATTATTTTTCAATCAAATCTCGTAATTCATCATTAATTATAATTATCTTCTTAAGTATAATGAATTGTGGTCTTTGACTGAACGTTTCTCGGCGGCCTATTTCTGCTCGATGCAAAGTTCCGCTAAATACAGCCAATACATCTCGTAATTTTGAACTACTATCAAATAACGAGGTCCACTCCTAAGTGGCAACACACTTCTTCAACGCGAAGAATTTGAGCCCTGGAAGATTTGAGGAGACAGTACGCCTTCGAAATACAATTTTTGATAAAGGTATAGATATTTTTCTTATTGCATATTAAAATTTAATTTTTTATCTTTAAAAATCTGCTTGAATTAAGTTTCTATCTTATTTAGAAGCTGAGTTATAGTTGTTTTAATATTTCTTGATCATGAACTTCTCTGATCAAAAGGGTTCTAAAAACGATATTTTTCATTATAGCCAGACCCAATATCTCAAAATGTTACGTATCAATGAACCTGAAATGATATATGTATGTTTTTCAAATACCTATGCGTATAATAGACTATTCTTGAGTTTTTATATTGCGATAAAGTGAAAATTACAATGACTTTTTTAAAAAAATTTCGGGGTTCGGAACACGAACTACCATAGCTTCTCTACGTAAGGGCAAAAATAATGGTCTATTCCCTAAATAAGGTTATATTCCGCATCACTCAATTCATAAAATGTCCATATACTTATTTTCTTTCAGAGTTACATGTTTTGCGGAAAGTCTCAATTTTTGCTAATAATTGTTTTTTTTTTTCATGTCCTTTTGACAGTAAAAATAACACCTAAAATAACGAGGTTTTTGAACATGGGTTTTCTTTCAAACATCATACTTTGCGTAACATAATTTTTTTAAAAAAATTTCAATAAAAATTAAAAATTTATTTTTCATTAATTTTTTTACAAAATAATAATTAACAAAAGAGAGTTTAAGCAATGACCCTTTCACCTTGACGACGGATTTGGCGACTTGGCTAGAAACTTGTCGTAAAACTTAATTCTTTAAATAAACAGTTTTAAACAATTAATTTTTATTAATTCTATTTAATTATCGTATTGTCATCCCAAACAATCGTGAAAATAAAATTTCAGTTGAATTCAGCGCTTTAAAATGTGAGAAAAAAGCTTTTAAAGTTTTGACCCAGACATACAATGTGAGTTGAAGAAAAACCCATTAATAAACCCTGACGAAACTTGAGACTTTTTCTGATTTTGTTATCCCATAAGGTCATAAGATATACATTTGTTAGCAAAATTTAGGTTAATTTAAAAAAGTTTCTTCAAAGGTGTACTGTACTTTAACGCGCCTCTACACGATGGATCACTAGTGGTAAATAAGACTTGAATCCGACACTCGATTAAAATTTGGATACGTGACTCGGCACGTGATCCGGACACGTGCTAAGATCCGTCGACTATCTCTACCACAAGAGATAAAACGACTGTTAAACTCAATAAATCGAGCACATTTCCCCTCTTTTTTTTTTTTTTCATGTTTTCAATATATTTTTAAAATTTAAATGGAATCCTACAATGTTTTTGTATGTGATAATTTGCAATTGGACAAAATAAATTTAAATATTCACAAAAATTTTAAATAATATATAAAATATTGCTTAGTGATAATGCTTTGTTTTCATGTATTTCTAGTCGTAAATTTAATAGTGCACCATCCTAAAAAGATTTTGCTTCGAAATATGTAACTTTTGTTTAATAATGCAAATAAGTTATTAGATATAAAATTAAACTGAAAATACTTAACTCGTTTAATGCAGCATCAAATTTTTAAGGCTTTTTGAAAATAGACTTTAAAATTTTCGTAATTTAACATGTACCGAAACTTAAAAAGATATTAAACTGTGCATGAAACAAAATAACTTTCGATCAAGTTTTATGCAAAATTTAATATATTATAACTGTACAATTTTCGTAAAGTTATTTTAAAGGTTATCTTATTTCACAATTTTCGTAAGGCTGTCTTTTAAGATACCTTGTATGAAATGATAAGAAATCATATTTTTGTTTATTGTTTATTAGCGTCGCAATTAGAAGAAACACGAGGAATATTGGCAATGGACCTCGACATTTTGAGCCTCGGTCAAGTGACGAGGATGATTCCTGAGCTGTTTCAAAACGGAGGCTCAAAATAATGGGATCTGTCGCCAATATTCCTTGTGCTACTTCTCAGTCTTTGTCATCACTACTTATCACCAATAATTGAGGACGTTTTCTTTTCGGCACGATATCCTCATCTTCTGATTTTTTTTTTTTTTTTCAGCATTGTCTTGAGTTCTAAGTTGAATCGGTCTTTTCAAAAACCACTAAAATCACACAATCAGATCTACTCAGGAATCAATAAAAACCATATAATACACAAATATGAGAATTTTGAAGAACATTATTTTTGACTAAGTACAGTGTTTAGACTTTAAAGTTTATATAATAGTTTATAATTTATGTTATTTATTTATATAAATTATATGTAGATTTGATTTATGTAGATTTTGAAATGACCGATAAGCTCTACTTTTCGCAAAAGATCTGTTATATTAGATTATTTACTGTCAGCTGAGAGACCTATGAACTCTAAGTTATGAAACATAAACACACACAAAAAAGTTTTAAATATTTAAGATATGAAGTAATAGTGAAATATTTAAATATAGTATAATAATTTAAAAAGATGGATAATTGAATATTTAAATACGGAATAATAATTCAAAAGTTCAAAACGTGGAGTACCTGGATGCAGTGACTCTCTTAAACAACAATACCAATAGTTAAAACTCTTTAATAACTAGCTCAAGGGTAAAAACCTTTTGTCTGGTTGGTAAAAGCACCGAATAAAAAGATCGGACAAGTTTTCTTCGGATCCAGTAATCGAGGGTTCGGAACACCGCCGACACTCAAGATTAACTGTTCACACCTGCAAAAGGGCAGAAAACAACATCAGCCGATGCGGCTGGAAAAGCATCATTCGTCGAGGGGTGACTTTGGACTTAGACACTAGATGGCAGCATGGCCTAAAACTACTGATTGTTTTTGTCCGCCACGCAAAATTTTTTCCTTTGTGTGTTCTAAAACAACCGCACATGAATCATAATTAGTGATATACCAACTACGGCTCATATATAAAATAAACCCCACACTCAAGTAGAAATGCCGATACGTCAAATGGAAACTGCCACAAAACAAAATTGAATACAACAGGAGGGGAATGTATATCAACTGCAGTAATGTCTGGAAAAATGACTTTCTCAAATATCGTTCAGAATGCTTCTTTTCGTATCATCACAGTGGTACTGGAGGGTGAGTATGAGGCTGCTAGCTTCAATAACAATGCCAGAGATCGAAACAAAAACAAGCCCTAAGTGTAATCCTCTTGGTCTGGTTGATAAGAACATTGCAAAAAGTGGCCGGATAAATTTTCCTTGATCCCAATGGTTTGAAACACCACTAACTTGCAATATCAATTGTACTCCCCCCCCATGGGGTGTGGCCGCGGTAGCCTAGTAGTCATGGCTTCGGATTCGTGGCAGGTGGGTTTCGGTCATTGGCGCCAAAGACCTGCCGTGTAGCCGGAGCTGATGCACGTTAAATCTGTCGGGGCCCAAAGTCCTCCCGTTTGCGTGGTGTGGATGTTAGGAGAGGGGGTGCCAGCTCAGGTGTCGTCCTCGTCACTTGACCGTGGTTCAAAATTACGAGGTCCATCGCCAGTAGCCCTCGTGTTGCTTCTAGTGCGACGTTAATAAAAACTAAACTAAACTAAAACTAACCCCCCCCCCCACGGGGTAGAGAATCTTCCCACGATGTGGCAAATAAAATATATCAGCCACTGAAAGATTAAATAATAATTCACGAAAAAAAATATTTCAAATTCTTATACAACTCGAAAAAATACAAACATATCTGTTACGAAATATTGTTCAAATGAAACTTTTTTAATGAGATGCCTTGTGCACTTGTGTCGTTGGGCTATATCGCAATTTTCCCCTTCACCGACCTTAGAAACTTTTTTTTTTTCGAAATGTTTACCCCCTTCCTATTCAGTAAAACGAAACTTGATTTATGTAGATCAGACTCAAGTTATGTGTAATGAACTAATTAGGCAAATTACATTTGTTATTACTGTTAGTTATGTGTAGCCATGAAATTTCGGTGGGAGAGGTTTTGGCGTAAGTTGCATTAAATGACAGAAAACAATAAATTAGTGTAAATAGTACTTTTTGCACTATTTACACTAATTTATCGTAACTAATTTAAAAGATTAAATTTATTTACAAGATAAAGCGCTTGTTTCACTTACATTTGCTATGTAAGTATGACATTTTCTGGTGTTAGTCGCACTCCAGAAAGTTATTGTAATTGCCTCGGACACGACGTTCTAGTCGAACATTTAGTAGATATTTGATGCCCCTTTTCTTGGGAAATTTTGTGCTGAAAGAAATCAACAAGCCTCTTTCAAAACCATTGGACATTATGATTTCTTTCGGTTGATAGCTGAATTAATTAATGATAACCTAACCGGGATAGAAAAGGACACTTGCAAAACTGTAGCTTCTGGTGCGGGGGTGTTTCTAGTACCCAGGAGATCGAAAAGGTCAAAAATCGTGTGAAGCAGAACTGTTGCTTGCCTATTCACACATGCCCATTTGTCTTTAATGAAGATACAGATATGAAGAAGGCCCCTGAAGAACATGTTAAATGTGATCGCCCCAAAATTAATAAATAATAGGAAGTTAGAGAACTGGAAGCTAATTATTTGGTGCTTGAACCAGTGAAAGAGAGATGTCCGAATCAGACTATTGGTTGTTTAAGAAGTGATCAGAGAAAATTTTAGATGAAATAGGAGGACAGTTGCAGACTCAAACCCTCAATAACAATTTGTTTACTCACTCAAACCCGAGTGATTTGGTAAGAAACGAATTACATTTGTGTTCTTAACCAAACCCCGCGAGCATGTAAGTAAATATTACAACAGGAAGAGTTGATATGTCAGGTATAAGACTTTAAATAGTTATAGCTTGAATAAAATTAATTTGATTTTTAGTTCTCTTCCTGTTCATCTGACGATGTAATTTAATAACTATATAGTTGGGCTTATAATGGAATACGAATAAAATAATAACTAAAGGGGGATATGCGCTTATTTTGTTCAGTGCTGTTCAGGATTACCCTCATTTCGAATTTTTCTCTTTGTCTCTTTCTTTGTCAAATGTTAGAAGGATTAACAGTTGAGAATTCAATGACGCAAGAGCCAGGTATGGTTTTGCATCATCAAAAAGGGAGTAATAGTGGTCTAGAAAAATCGAAAGAAAGTAAAATTTGGTTGACAAAAGGAAGGGTCGAAAATAGAGAAGAATCACAAGGGTATCCAGAGGGGGGGGGATCACTTGTGTTTACCTAAGCAAGTAAGCCCCTAGGAAAAAGAAAGTATGACTAGGGTTACTCTGGATCACGATTCCCGTCCTTACCGTAAAAAGGTAAGCACTTGAGGGGACATCTTAGAGTCAAACCGTGTTCTAAACTACCGATTCTAAGAGGGTTTACCTCTTATGTTCTCGAAATGTGTCGAAGTGATACCGTGTTAGAGAAATGCTGAGTTATCCGAGTATTACTTGTAATTGCGTGTTGGTAACTAGAAACAATTTCTGTAAAGCTGTTAAATTATTATGTTTATTTCAAGTTGAGGCTAACTTTTATTTTAACTTAAATGCTTTTTTTAATTTGTCTTGAACCTGACGTCCAATAGACTATGTTATTAAGTTGTTAAAAATAAGGCCGAAAACCTCGTGAATGAATTATAATGAGGAACATACAAATTAATAACAACCAACAAGAAATATGACGCAATTCGTAACCTTATTGAAAAGATCATTAAATTGAACATAAAAGAAAATTTATTTCTTAAATAACCTTATACGAAAGATTGACTTTCTAAACTCTTTTGAATATTAAATGAAGTAATTAAAAATAAAACTTAAAACCTCGTGAATGAATGAATAAGCACAGAAACAAATAACGACCAACAAGAAATTGAAAGCAATTCTTTTTATTCACCGATCACTTCGTACATATGGTGCAGCATGTGTTAATACAAGTGGCTCACAACACAGGACACGGCAAGCTTTGGAACGAGAGGGAATATTTTCTTCTAGTGTATAAGTAATTCATATTTTAAATATTTAGTATCGTGGTGTGGTAAGAGATGGGGGAATGCTTTTCACACGAAATATGACACCATTTCTCTTACAAACAGATGTAGACATTAAAACTCGAAATAACAGTGACACACATACACATACATAGACTGTTGCAGATAGTAGGACAAATACAAATGTGTGTATCGATTATTAATATATATATATATGTATATTTTTAATTCACGAATGTGCATACAACAACAACCACAGTTTGTACTCGCGATCAAAAAACACATATTTGTCGATTTCACGCCAAGTTTTGTCGCCAAGGGGAGAAAATGTTCAGGCAGTGGGGTCACACATGACATACATGAACGTAACGATATTTTAAATCACATAAAGACGGTTGACAACAATTATATTTAACTGAATTGCTTTAACACGACAATGTTCACAAACACATACATATTTAGCACAAATACATGTTCGGATATCACGACATAGCAATATATCCTTCAGCCTTACATTAAAGATTAATGTGCTACAAAAAACACTTCCACATGGATAAAACACATTTCGGTTTTACTACAAAACATTTACGGTTTTTTTTTATTATTATTATCGAGAATGATTTATAATATGTTTTGGTTTCACCAAATTGAAGCAGCGCATTTAATTTTATGTGTTTTATTTCACATAGAATGCAATAGGAACGAACAAAACCTTAGTTTTGTAGTTTTTTTTAAAGTTTGAATTACATAGTCTTCTCCTTATGTAACTTGATTTTGAAGATTGTCTTTATTTGCAAAAAGTTTACGCTTTAAAAATTATTAAATGGTAAGAAACATTAACTATAAATTGTCTTTCTTGTTCACTAGTACTTAATATATTTTTATTCAAATGTAAGTAATTACAGAATTTGCTCACAAAAAAAAAATTACTATATCGGAATTGCTTAAATTACGTTCATTATTTTTTTTTTCTTAAACGGGGAATTATTTTTGTAGTTTTTTTTTAAAATAGTATTAACAAAGAAAACAATTTTTTTTTCTCTTACACAGCTTTTTAATGAAGTGAAGAGAGAGAGAGAGAGAGAAAAAAATATAATGATTTTTACTAATATTCAGTGAAATAAAAACAGCAAATATTCAATTGTATAAAAAATTTCTTTTAGTAAAACTCTTATGCTTATAGTTAAGTAGTAATAATAATAATAAATAAAAGTAAGTAACATTTGCTGCCTGACATTAAGAAAATTGTTAGTGTTGTGAAGAAAAATAATTTTTTTATATATAATCAAAACTCAACCACATAAAATGCGTTGATCAATTAATTTATCAAGGTTTTAAAACCAAAGTTATTAAATTTTTTGTTTGTTTGTAAATTATAATGATTTCTTAAATTATTACTTATCAATCTTTGCTATTGTAACATTTTCGAATATAATTACACTACAACTTTAAAATGATCATAATACACACTGTTATCATTCCTACCAGACATATTTTTTTATGAATTAGCGTAAAATTGTTTGTTTTTATACATAAAATTTGAGCGCGATAATTTTTTCCCTCAGATATTGATATTAATATATAGTGCGGGCAATATGTTTCTAGACTGACATGGGACTTTCAGTTTGAAGTTGATATTTATTTCAGAGATTTTAAAATAAATATTTTAAGCACCTTTTGTTTTATTAGTCCCAATGTCCATTTAAAAATAAGTTATTTTTTTAAAAAAATAATATTGAATATTAACGTATCTTATTGGCACACATAGAAGATTGTAATTTTAAGCGATTTATGTATCGTTTCCCCCATAAAAGTACTACAGAAAAAAGTACCTTTACATGTTAGAGTACTGTAGAAAGTGATATGTATCGATTTTGAAATTTTTAAAAAATGGCTCATATTAGAGTTTAAACACTACTTACATGAAGTGCTCAGTACAAACATTTCATAATTTATTAATTTACAACGTGGAATAGTTTTGTGAACAACGGTACTATCTACAGATTTCGAACAGTCAATATAAATTACCATTGTAATTCAGAGTTTAATATATTATTAAATGCGCTTGCATTGAATACAATTAAATACGCTGCAAAGGTTTAGATTGTATATATATAAAAAAAAAAGAGCTTAGAGCAATCTTGAGATTTCAGCAGCGTTTTTAAGATTAAAAAATCCATTTTAAAGTTAAGAAATGTTGAAAGGAAATGAAGTTACAGTGCTTTGGACAATTAAATTAGAAAATCCCTAACAGTTAACATGTAGGCATTACAGCGATAAAATATGTTTACAATCGTCTGTCAGTACCTGTACAAATTTTAGAATAAAGAAAGTTATCGGCAAAAATTATGTCTTTCAGTAACAGATCAAGGGGAAAAAATTAACAAATCGTTAAGTTTGAATTTTGAATCAATACCTTTATATAAATTAGAAGACATTTATTAATTCGAATATTTTTGTCGCTCATTATTTATCTGCAGACGATTGTTTCTCGAATTATTTTAAATGCTAGTTATTCCAGTTCCTGATTTAGAATTCTAAATATTTTAAGGCTAACTGCTTGAATTGTTTTTAAGAGTTTTTTCCCCCTTGTTCTGTTAAAAATACTTGATAAATAACCTTTCCACTGCTGATAGGAAATTGAACAATACATTTTCAGTACTCAATAAGCAACAAGATATAAATCTACAATAGAAGAAACTTTGAGAAATAAATCATTGAAATACAAGTGCAACAAAATCCGAATTTTTAGAAAATCTTCATCATTGTATGATATCAGTATTATCATAAAAAACAAACCACACAATTCACTGTCAAATGAAGTGAAGTGTTTGGATTACAAGTTCTCCACAAAATACCGATTTAAAAATAGATGCAAAGACATAAAAATGTGAATTATATATCATTCGACACGTATTTACATACAATATTACATAAATTTATTCACAGAATAAAACTTATGAAGTGTTACTACCTCAGTTATGGATTTTTATACTTTTCACAAATTAACTTCAATAAATTTTCTTCTTATTATATGTTTCTAACCGATTAACATTCTGAAAATATGTCACGTTTTGGTTTCTCTCTTTCTTACCTTCTTTTATTTATCTCTTTTACAAATATTTTTTATCCTTTAATCAAATATTCCTTTTTCTAAGAAAGGAAAAGCGACCACTCTGGGCAATATTTCAGAACGATACAACATTTCTAATGCCCCAATTCTCATTCTTATCACAGGGCACTTTTTAAACCACTCTCATTTACTATGTTACTTTAAAGAACATAATTTTCTCTTCATTTTTGAGAATTCATAATTTTCTCTTCATTACCTCAAATTGATTACTCCATGGTCATGCGTTTAAAATTTTGCTTAGGGTTATTATAATTATAATTTTTACAAGATGACACAGCTCACACTGCAACAATATCTCTAGGGAACTATGCAAGCTGTTAAAAAAATTACTAACTTTCCATGAATAAAAAATGCGGTAAATATATCTCGCATAAAAACTTTCGGTACTTCAACTGAAATTTCGTACATTGTAGTATACATTAAATTACGCGATAAATGACGTTAAAAATTCCAGTTTAAATGAATTAGATCTAACAAAACGAACATTTTTAACTGTAAAAGTTGATATAATATTTTTTTAACAATACATGTGTTAGAAATATTATAAAACGCAAATTTTTATCGAAACAAAAATAATGGATTCATATTACAGTACTATCTTAGTAACCCGGCTGATTTAGAATCAGAGCACCATAGGATTATTGGAAAATCTCTAAGAAATGCATTTAATCAGCAAATGTTATATATTACGGCTTAAAATTTAATACAGTACACACAAATAAAGTGTCAAATCCACTAACTAATTAACATCACAAAAAATTTACCTTTTTGAATTGATATATCAGCCAGTATATAAAATCGCTGGATTATCGGCAGGGCCGGAAAGATAAGCCGGATTATAAAGGGAATACTGTATTATTTTTTAAGACATCACATTTAAAATATGGAACACCGTTATTAAAACAAAGAAACAACAGCTTTTAAACTCATAAGTTTAAAAAAAAAACCGAACAATTGCTAGGAATTGATCGTATATTGTTACATTTTTTTTTGAGGGGTTCTTATCAAAACATTTTTTGAAATAAATGCTCTAGATTAAGACTGTCCTCGCTTAACGTTGAAGAATAGGGCCCGAAATCGGAACACTTTTTCTGATGAAAAGCGATCGAGTATTAATTTTATATTTTGACTTCGTTACCCTCCAGAGAGCAACGTATTTTCATAACACTACTCATTTCCATGCAAATCGGTCCCTTTTTTCTAGTGCAAAATGTATCCCCTGTTTCGTCTTCTATTCTAGCCTAAATGCTAAACGGCATTTAAACTTTACGCATTCACGTTAAAAATGGCATATTTTTGGAATGTTCCTAAAAATTAAGAATACAACGCCATAAACGAATGCATCTTATTTAAACTTATATGAAAACTGGAATAATTCCCTGCCTGGAAAAATGTTCGAAGTTTCCGTCAGGCGCTTTGACATTGAACGAAGACAGACTTAAAAGAACAGGGAAAACATTAATTTGTATACTCTAGTACACAATTCATAAATATAGTACGATGAAATTAAATTGCAAATTCATATTTTCACAATTTCGGTTCAATTTTAATGCATCTTTTTCAAAGCATTTTAATTACTATTTACAACACATCTCAGTTTTGTTCATTACATGTACAATATATATCACATTCATATATTGTAAACGGAAGCTATATTAGCAAATAGATTCCATTTGATTAACAAATGTTTTTGAGAACATACATCACAATACAAATAACAATTACAACAATGCTCAATAAAGTTTGATTATCATCCATAAGTCTGTTACCAGAACACAAATTTGAAATATGCATATCAATAGTCAATTAAGATGCATTTGTAACAGATTTCCAGTCTGTTGTTAATCAAAAATTAACCACAAGCACTATTATTCGAAATCGTTAATAAATTAGAATGACGCTAATCGTTCAACAATCATCTCAATAAAAGTTATGTAATAGATACTTCTTATTGAAGCATAATTTAGCGCAAATGAAAAAAATGGACCATCGCTTTTTCCCCCAAGATAATAAAACGTACCAGAGGGATCTAAATTATGAACCAGTTGAAGTAAAAAATTTCGAGCCAAGTAATTGCCAAGTTCGGAAAACTGGATTACAAATTCATCATTTGTTTCTCTTGGGTATTTTTTTTTCTCCGATTCTTGCATGAAAATTCCGAACACCTACAATCCATATTTCCCATCTGGTCAAAGCAGCGTATATCTCTTTGAAGATTAAAAAAAACCTCTACCACTGGGCTTCTGTTGGTGGTGATACTGTATACGGGACAAACAAATAAAGAAAAGATGATGGTATATATAAATAATTCCAGATAGTTAGTTATGAACCTGTGTTCTCTTCGAAAGAAAAATTAAAAACCATTATTACGACGCCATTTTTTAAAAACATAAATGGCTAAGTATAGGTATTATTTTTCACAAAACATTTCCACCGGGATATTTGTTCTAAACATAGACTCGAACCTTATTCGACAAGGGAATAATATACTTAACAATGCAGACTTCTTTATTTAGATCATAACGGCATTGTTGATGGTGCCTGTACTTGCCTAGCGTTTCAAACATGGAAAAGTTCATGTTGTTTGGGCGAAGTAATACGCACAAATCTTCTTCCATGTTGCACTGTGCCGAACGCAGCATCGATGCTTCGTCATCGCGGTCAGTTCATCGTGAAACAGTAGCGTGAAAGGTGGCGTCTTGAAAACTCTTGTACAAGCAGTCTTGAAGTGTTTACAGAAACTCGAGTAAAGGTGGACGCAGCGAATGATGGTGTTTGAATACGTAATGTTATGATGCTTAGCACTTTACTATGTTTCGTGTCATGTAGCTGCCACGGAAGTTATAGTTCAGCTGGCTTTGAACTTCAAGGTACTTGTAGTGCCTGGATTTGGATTGGTGATGTTTGCGTTGTCATTGTTTCTCATTCTCGGAATTATTCTTTTTTTGAGAAAAAAATATTAAAGCGCGTTATTTATTGTCAATGTAATATCTTTAAAAATCTTGTTTTACTAATTTCTTTACAGTACTCACTCGATAATTCGGAAGATATCGAACCAGATTACAGCCGGATTATTGGAGAATCACTAATTCTGACTCATTTGAACAGCAAAGGTTATATATTACTGTATAAAGTACAATGAGATACACGCAAATAAAGCGTCAAATGCATAATATAACTAAAGCTACAAAAAAATGTTCTGTTTTGCGTTGACATCCGACGTTACTTTTCTGAAGAGGAAGGCATAAAACAATGTCTGTAAGGTTTGTTTGTTTACGTAATAAAGCTGGATTACTGGCAAGCCGGATAGGTGGAAGCGCCGGATAACCGAGAGAATACTGGACTCGCAGAAGAGCCACGTTAAGTCCGAGTTCTTCAACTCGGATCTCCAGATAATCTGGTGAGTACGGAGGATATTTGTATTAAATTAGAGAATCGATCTATTCGCAAATTTCAATAATAACATTTATTTGTTTCATCCTAGTATTTTTGAAAAAATATTTTCTTTACTGAAATCTTCTAACAGCTATAAATGCATGAAAGGAAAAAGGCGGGGGGAGATTTTATAAATATTCTGAGCAAAAAGTCAGCAAAAATTTTCGTTAAATCTCTTATCACCAGTGATTGATGACATACAGTGCTACATCGTGTAACAGTTTTAGGAGTATTTCGATTGCTCACGAAATGGACTTAATATTCGCTAAATATGATTCATCTCGATTCATTCAATATAAAGAAGATTATGCGTGAGCTTGTTTTATTTGATTTAAATTTTTCCCGTTCTCTGGTTAACAAATTTTCGATATTCTCGCCCCTTTAATCAGAATTAACAAGATTTAATTCCCTTTTATACTTTTTGAATAAAATTGTATTAAAGGATATTATGAAAAATAACAAGCAAAAATGAGGTAAATATTATTATATAACATTTAAAATAATATTAAATGGAATGGATATATGTATCTTAAATCTTAAGATTATTTTGTATAGTTTTAATGGAATTTGTAAGATGTTTCTAACTAATGGTATGCAAATTGTATTGTAACGATGGTTTTGTTAATTTTCTCCTCGAGACCATAATCTAGAGCAATGCATTTGAGAGAGTATAAAAAGTGGAAAGAATTGAAATAATTAAAATCATTTGAACCAGCTTCATGAAACACGAAAAAAAATTATATTTCAAAAACGACTTTGCCAAAAATCTAATATTCGTATAATTTTTTTTTAAATCTATTATTCATTACTTGTCTTAGAGGGGGGAGGGGAATAAAAATTTACAAAAAAATTTGATTATGAAGCTCTCATACAATTATTCATCCAATTAATTTTTTCAGAATAATTGGAATATTAGATGGTGAAGGAAAATCTCTAAAATTATGAATCTGTAATCAATTTTTTCTCCAATATTAGAGTTAGTAAGATTAATTCCTCGAATGAGAAACAATTTTTCAACTTCTTTATGGGAAAATTACCTAAAAGTAACTTTCTTAAATTCAAGATTTAAATTTTAAGACTTAATTTTTAAAAAATTTCAATAATTTATACAAGAAATAAAATAATTTCAATTCATGCTATTTAACTTGAAATAGCATATTTTTCATGTCACATCTTGTTTCTAAAAAGCTGTTGAGTTTTCAAATATATTTTCTATTTAGAAACAAATTTTAGAAACATTTTGTAACCTTGAAGTACAAAACCAATCAGTCAAAGCCCCCTTAATTGTTGACACCAAAACAACACATAAAATTAATGCCATATTAATGAAACAAATGAGCAGCATCTAAAATGAAGCATACAGTTTCATAGTGCAATGTAATGCAGGTTCTTTTCTTATAAAAAAGAAAAACATACTTAAGCTGAACTAAATCAGAATAAATTTTAGTTGAAAAGTTTGCAAAATCTCTATTTTTCTTCTTAAAATCATTTCCAAAACAGTTTCATCTCTGAATGAAATGACTTGAAATAATAACATATTATCTTTCATCTAGAATACAAATAGGTTACATTAGTTTATTTCTATCTTGTTTTGATGATGGTAGGTAATGAAAATGATGATATTCAATAATTCCTCAAAATTGTAAATGATGAAATGTGATGTTCAGTCATCATTAATACTTATCGTAGAAGAAACTCCAGTTCTGAAAGGCTGGCAGAGTTCGAGATCTCGTGGCGCCATCTAGTGTGTAATCATTAAAATATTCATCGAAATATTTTTTTTTTTCTTCTACTTCCATTTTTTTAGATATATTTAAGTGTATCACACGGGCAGTTATGAGAATAATTACAATTAAATCTAAAACCTTACTCCCGTCTTCTTCACAACAGCACCTACTAAGATTCTTCTGACTGTAAAGCTCATAGAGAACGAGGAAATAGTTAATTTTTTTTAATATTTCATCAAAAACCCCAAGCTTCAGTATATCGAACATCGCATTCTTGTAAAACTGGAAGAGTTTTCTGTGGAAAGAAAAGGAGAAATATATGTATATATATTTATTTTGAAAAACTAAAAACATTTAAAAAAATTTCACTAATGTATATATTTTTATATAAGTAGATATGAATTTTATCAAAGAAATTTTAAACCTCTTTATCTCTCTGTGCAGCTATATTAGTGTATTCATATTTAATAAGAGAAATAAGTTTTAAATATTTTCATTACTATTAAATTGATATTTTCAGCAATATTATAAAATTGTAATTTAATACAAAATATATTTTGGAGATTTGGTGGATTTAATTTACTGTTATCAAAGAAATCTTAAATTTGAAGTGAATAGGAGACAAAAAAATTATTGTTATTTAAATTAGAATTAAATATATACCGTTTAATTTTATAATTTATAATATTTAACAAAATATCATTAAAGGTATAAAAAAAAGGAAGAAAAACGGATGAAAGATTTACTTATGATTCATATTATATGATTCATATATTTATATAATATGAAAGATTTATATAATATGCATTCATAAACGCGATATACAAAATATTTTTGAGATTTTTTTAAGCAGTTTATCCTTAATGAAACAAACACAACAATCGAATTTTTACAAGAAAGAAAACAAATTAAGCTATACAAAAAAAGCTTATAACTTTGTAACAAGCATTTCAATAAATTATGATTGGGGATTTTGTCATTATTTATTCTTTTTTTTTTTAATGTACCGCTGCTTATAGGTCTACAAAATTAAACGATAAGACGAAATCCTTTGTTTAATATTATAAATCAATAGTTCCGAAACGCTTTGTCGTCGCTGGGAAATTCCGATTTTTGATGTTCCTTCGAGGTAAGATTTATTATTAATTGTAAAAATAGGAGTTTCTCTCGAAAACGCTACTTTTTCTTTCCTAAACAGCTCACGTACCCTTTGATTGTAAGTACCTCGTGTACTATCGGGGGTACTAGCACCATAAATTGAGAAACACTGCTATAAATGACAGTAAAATTCTACCTTTAAGCATTCGAATGTTTCTGGGTGCAGTTGTGTGCTGTTCAGATTCAATTTTCTTAAGCTCTTCATTTCTAGAAAGATAAAATAAAAAGTATCTTTTAAACATCGTGCATTAAAATAGACTAAATTAAAACATCTCAACTTTTATACACAAGAAATAATTTTTGATATATATATGTATATATATAATGTGGGTGTTTCATAATTATATTTTATAACTCTAATAATTTTTTTTCTGTACAGTTAAAATTTGTAGGAAATGTAATTTTTGCTCCTTATTTCATAAAATCAATCATTCAATCAAGAAGATTAGCGGTTGATTTTATGCCAATAAGCGCCATATTGAATCTGTAGGTTAAGTTGATCATATGGGTTTGAAATAAATAAGAGTTTCAGAACTCTTTTTAAGTTTCGTGAATTTTAAAAAGTTATAAATATGTATATTTCATTTTTTATTCATTGTTTTAATTTAATAAAATGAATTTTTATTCCTTTTGCTCATTCTTCTTTTGATTTCTTTGGTTTATTTATTTATTTTGAACATAGATTTTCGCTTGTGTTTGGTTTTCTACCATTTTGTTAAAAAAACATTTACGCCGGATGTGAAGGGTTGGATATTGTTATAACGCTAGTAAAAACTCATATAAATCAGAAGCCTGACACACCGTTTTAAATGGCTTTGTAATCAATTTTGACTTTATTGTCTCATTTTTCTTCCCCCCCCCCTTGATTTCGTAGTAGAGGGAGGGGGGTTGCGAAGTTGGAGGAGTTTTTCACAATCAGAATCTCATTGTAATTGAATTTTTAGTTGTATTTTTAACAGCAATTTAGTTTAATAATTTTTATATTACTGATTTTATTTTTGTAAAATAAATACAGTTGAATTTTATGTTGTTATGGTTAATTAATTTGCTAATAATAACACTTTTTACTAGTTTTAATTTTATATTTTAAATTTAGATAATTTATTTTTTGTAATTTATGATTAGCTTATATATATATATATATATATACTCATTAATTCGAGAGGCACCCACCCTGGGAATAGATTAAAAAATCGTTATTTTTTTTGAGATCTCAAACAAAATACATATAAGAATAATGTGTTGGTGCATGCTGTCGTAGTGAATCGAATCCTTCATACAAAAAAAGAGTTTAGATCAAACTGGTTTGTGGTTTGAAGCAACTTCATTTTGGTGCAACGTTTTTACCTATTAGATCAGCCTTGAAACTTTTTTATAGTTCAAAGATATGTAAAGGAAACGGAAGATTTGAGCCAGTGGCAGAAATCCAAGCTAAGTCATAGTTCGTTCTGAGTATATATGAGGAAAATGATTTCCTAGAATATTATTACTAGAATATTGTTACTATTATTATTCTAGCGTTTGTATGATTATTATTAAGTCATGAAGGGGTGCATTTTAGCTTCTTTGTGTGAGACTACGGGCGGAGTAGTTAATCTATGAGAACATTTTGATTATATCTCATAATCTGCGATTCACTTTTGAATACATATTTTAACTTTTGCTTTTGGTATTTATTTCAGAAATTGGCAAGTAACAAAACAATAGAAGTGTGAATACATCAGAAGAAAAATTTCGTTTTGATTTCATTTTCAAAAAATTATATTCGCACAATCACTTCATATAGAAGTGGTGAAAAAGTTACAGGAATAGTTTCATAGTTTTCAAAGAATAGAGAGTCCAGCCGCCACGCGGGACTCTCTATTCTTACAAATTTGTAAAAATTGAGGAAATAGGTAAACGAGTACTTGAAACTGTTTTTTTTTTTTTTACAATAACATCAAATTTTACGTAAGTGTGACGGATCAAATGGCTAAAATGTACAACACAAAATCTAAATCTTGTATGTTAGATGGTCGATACAAATATTTTTCAGCATTTTTGATTTAACTGTGATGAATTCCTGGATCTTATTTAATCAAACAACCGGAGGAAGGATAGTGCGTCGAGAATGTTTATTTCAGTTGACAGAGGAACTGGCCACTGAATATCAAGACATACAAAGAAGCAAAAGGTATGAATAGAACTTCAGCAGATTTCACTACAATCTCTGAAATACGGAAGACATATCGAATTGTACACTGCAATATACAGGGTATTTCGAAACTCAAGGGCACAAATTTAAGGGGTGATAAAAAACATCTGAACAAGCAATTTTCACGTGCAATGCAAAGGCGAAGAGCAACGGTGAACCACCAGACGGCGCTGTAATCGGATGCAAGTAGCGCAAGTTTTCCTGATTACTGTATACCGCAGTGCCTCCTGAAATGCACGGTAGAAATGATGTGTAAGAAACTCGTGCTTTGTGCTTTCCATTATAGAGTCATCTAGCGGTTCACCACTTGCTCTCCGCCTGTGTATTGTATGGTGAAAATTGCTTGATTAGAAGTTTTGTATCACCTCTTAAATTTTTTCCAATGAGTTTCAAAACACCCTGTATAAATAAATAAAACCTCAAAAACATGTCCTTCATGTAAAAAATAAGTTTACTGAAAATGATCACGGGAGAGACCTTCCGTGTGTAAAAAATGACAACACATATACATTTCATTTTAATTTGAATGACGATGTCCCTGAAAAATTACTGAAGTGAAATATAATTTTTGATTTCTTTGTCTTCTTTCCAGAAATATGTACGTCTAAAATCCAAAAAAATAAATACTTTATGATTATTACATATGGATTATTTTACTTCCCATGCTGAAATCTGTATTATTTTTAATTAAGTGCAAAAGAATGTAAAGCTTATTTGAGAAGAGGTCATTTGATTGCCACTAGTAAAAATAGGTATGCATAAAATGTTGGTGAGTTTAGTGTTATTACTATGCCATCTCAGTTCCATCAAATTCCCAGCTTCCACTATTTTTTAGAGTGACGATAATAGAAGAATTAGGGCTCAAGCCCATGACTCGACTTGCAAGTCCTTGACTATGAAGCTCGTAAATTCAAATCCATGACTTGATTTATATATACACTGTTGACTACGTAATTCATGGGCTCCCTACCAGAACATGACCCTTACATTGTGGGTCAAGAAGCATGCAGAGTCCATGGTTCGACTAGTACGTCGTTGGTCACAAAGATCGGGAAATTGAAACCATTATTCTACTCATGGGTTCGACCCCAACATTTGATTCGTACATTGGTGGTCAAGGATCTTGCAGACTCGAGCTCACGATTCGACTTGTACGTTGTTGATCACGAAGCACGTGAAATTGAATCTATGAATCGATTCGTGTACATTGTTGACTTTGTAACTCATGGACTCAAGCCCATCGCTTGACTTATACATTGTTAATCAAGGCGCGTTTGCGAACTATGCCTATGATTCGACTAGTTCATATTTTGTCACTAAGCTCGCATCCCAACCAATAAACTAGTTGAGCTACTGCACATTAAAAATATACTCATCTCAGTCCTTAACATTGCTGGTACAGTTGCTAAGTTTGTTTCCAGTTGAAGCACTATCTTCATCGTTTGACCTTGGATATAATTATAAGATCAATCTCCAGGCTCTCACAGTGTTAACCCAATCTTTTCAAATTAAATATCTGTATCTAAAATTGTTTTATGCGTAGTGAGTGATAGTGAAGTTTAATTGGGCGCCAAATCCAGATATAGCTATGCTGCGCCCAACAAGGTGAAACTGTAATCTAGACGTTTCAAAAAAAAAAAAATGGAAAAAAAGATAAAATTTGGTTGGCAAGATGGAGGGTCGAAAATTGGGAAGGATCATTAGGTTATCCCTGGGGCGCATCACCCGTGTTTAACAAAGTCAGTAAGTTCCATGGGTAAGGAAAAGATCATTATGGTGCCCCAGGGTCATGATCCCGTACCTATTTAAGAAAGGTAAATTCCTTAGAGGCTGCTTTTATGCTTAGAGTGTGCCATACTTGTATCTAAATCTGCTTCTTCGAAAGAGATTGCTATCGCGACAACATAACTTGAGGCATACAGGAAGGCGTAAGAAATGTCTCACCTGTGAGAGTGGCTACTCCATGATCAGTGACCCGGGTCTCACAGAGGTCGAGCGATTGTAAGTTTGGAAGATGCTCTGAGAGGAGGCGAAGTCCAGAGTCATCGAACTGCCGAAAAGGAGAACAGGTCTTAAAATAACACAAAACATCATTAGCAAGGAAAGTATTTTTATGATTTAAGGAAGATCGCTTGTGGAAAAAAGCGATACGGACCTGACATATGCACCAAGGGTTTGACTTCTAAAGCATGTTCGGAATTTAAAAAATAAAACTATACAGGTATGTTTGCTTATCAAATCATTTTTCAAAATTTAGGTTTATTTCTCCAAAATATTGTTTTTGTGTTACCGTTCGTTTTTCGTTCATTGATTTTTTAATTTAAAAGGCTTCAGCACTCCGTTCGGAGCAAAGATCTGTACATATTCATACATTTAACGTAAAATTGCATTACATTTACATTTTTTTTGTATTTATACTTCAACTTTATGTGAAGCGCCGTTTGTAATAGTCGATTCATATGATAAGAATATCTTGAAATATGTAATTCTCTTTAAGTGCTTGCTCTCAATATCAAAAGAACATGAAATTAAAGATTTTTGAGCACTTCTAGATAGAAGATTGAATTTGCGAATCCTATCCAGTAAAAAAAGTGAACCTCAAAGAAATTAAAATAGTTTCATTTAATCAATGTCTATTACGTACAAAAATAGTTAGCATAATCAATTCCCTAGCAAATCTTTTGTTTAACGAGTTTTCCGATTTGATCTAGATTTACTGTGATTATCTTAATTTGATTTAAAATTGTCACAGGCAATAATGTTAGATATAAATTGATTACGAACTTTTGAATTTAATCTAGATTAATTAAGGACCTCTGAGAGAATTTGATCTCGTTTTATCAAAAGATAGGTTTTAATCTAGATTAATCACGAATTTTGGATTGTGATCTTGAACTTTTTAGGATCGTTTGAGTTTTGTTTTTTAAGATTCCCTTGAGTTTGATCTCGATTTCTTTTTAGATTTTTTTGAGTTTGATATACTTTTATCACTGAGCCTCATTTAGACTGGAGCTAAAGGAATCTATTAATCCCATTTAACCCTAATGAAAACCAGAAAGATCCGTATGAATCTGTAGCTATGAGCTGACAATTATTGCACTTTTAAGCAGAATACATATATCCTTAATGTTAAACTCCATTCGAAATGTTATTTGAAGCAGTTATTTTACCTGCGTTGACCACAGGCTGAGGTATTTGAGCGATGATAACTTGATGAGTTCTTCTGCGCACGCGCTGGTCACTTGGGTGAAAGCTAAGGAAAGACATTCTAAGTCGCCAAAAGATCCACTGCTCAAAAGGCGGGAAACATCCGCATCCTGAAAAAAGAAATATTTCTTAGAAGATAATACTATTAATCTAATTATTGGCGCGTCTTCTTTTGTTTCGGCTAAAAATTTAGTCATTTTATTAATTCTAAAAGAAATAGTTTGATTCCCTCCCTCAAAACAAGCAAATTTACAAATATGAAAAACGCATAGTAAACTATTATATTAAGATATTTTTAATTTCAGATCGAGTATAATTGTGAAATGCAATAGTTATATATTCATAACATATCATGCATACCACGGCTATTTTGCTAGCAAATATAACGAACTGTTTTTCTCCTCCAAGAAGCTTTTAAATTTATTCTACACTCAATGTCTTCACAAGATGTTCACATTCATACACAACACTTCAATAATCTATTATAAAAAATATCTGCAATTGTTTAGTAAACAGTTATGTTTTATGAAGAAAATTTCATTGCATTGCAATTAATAGAAAAGCAGTTTCAATATTGTTTGGTGTGCAAGTATGTTGTTGTCAAATAGTTTTCGCGAGCACATACTTAAACTCGCTTACTTATAAGTCGTAACTTTTAAGTTCTTAACTAGATACTTAACTTAAACACGGTCGTAGACGCTATCGCAAAGATGTAGATAAATGTGGCAAAAAACCTTAATGAATACCGTTTTCCTGTGTAGAAATGTTGGTTATCTGTTGTTTTTTTTTTAAATATAAATAAGAAGAAATATTCGCCTCTGTTTTGAAGCATTTGTATATTTGTTTCCAAAAATCTGAATTCCCCAGTTAGTTTGGTTTGTTTCGTGAACGTCGCACTAGCAGCAACACTAGGACAATTAATGATGGACCTCGTAAGTTTGAACTTCGGTTAAGTAACGGGGACGACACTAAGGTGGCACCTCCCTCTCCAAATTTCTACATCACGCCTACGGAAGGACTTTGAGCCCCAACAGATTAAACTTGCATCAGCACCGGCTACACGGTGGGTCTTCAGCGGCATCAAGGCTAGAACCCAAAAAACCGCCACCAAAACCGCCGGCAGCGAGTCTGTGACTATGACCCTCTAGACCACCGCGGCCTTCTCCAGTTAGCAAGGTCATTAAGTATTTTTACGTGATATATCGACCTGGTTCGAGTCTCTAAAATAATTATCAAATTCACATCAGAATATTATTTTACTGTATGAAAATCTACCATTTCTAGCATGAAGAAAAAGGAGAAAGCTCCATTTGCCTTGAAAACATTTATTGTTTACTAACACGCAGATACTTCATATATTTTTTACGATATACTTTAAAAATAAATTTAAACAATAATAAGAAAGAGAAGAAAAGTTCTTTGTAAAGTTTTGCAAAGAACAGATTTAGCCACCCAAGGTGCATTTTTTTTATAATTATTATTAAATTACACAAATAACATAATAAGAATTAAAGAAAACGATGTAATATCGAGAAATGGACAACAATAAACTTTTCCGATATTACAATTAAAGGAAACGATAAATTATTAAATTGAATATATATTAACTAAATGTAATTAAATTTAAAACAAACGATAAATATTATTAAATTGAATATATATTAACTAAATGTAATTAAAATTAAAACAAACGATAAAAATTATTAAATTGAATATTATATCAGCTACGCGAAATTAAAATTAAGGCAAACGATAATTATTAAATTGAATATATTTAATCTACATGTAATTAAAATTGAAGCAAACGATAAAATTTTTTTTAAAGTGATCTGGTACGCCAAAAGTAATCTACCTAAAACAATAGCCCCTTAGGTGCCTAATATAATGATTAGATTTTCTTTTACTTACGGTGGATTTATTGGGCAGGACTAATTTCCTAGGACCTCCCTTTTGTTGCTGTAAAAAAGCAATTACAAAAATGATTGTTTTAATTATACATATATTTTTACATGATAATAGTTACAAAATAAATTATTTAAACTTATATGTTTGAACATAAAGTGAAAAACTTAAAACGGTTTATCAAAATATATGCGGATAAATTCCGTTAATACGAGGTTGAGTTACATGTGAGTCCACTTTACATGAGGATTTACTATGGCTTCCTCGATAAACAATCACTTGCGATATCACTCTTAGGCATTATGGGGTCATGATTCTTATATTTTTTAATAAAATTCGGATTAATCTTTTCAGATTAATCGTCCTTCTGTTAAAAGTAGACATTAATATACATTTTCCTTTCTATTTTATACAAATGACTCACAGATTTATGTATATGAGAAAAGCAGAAACAAAATTGTAAATAACAGGATAGACATGACACGATTTTGAAGTGTGGTCAACAATTGATAATATCAGTCAGTAGTAGAAACGAGAACAGGGGGAAATACTGTTCTAGGAGAAGAGGTGTCCAAACAATGAAGAGGAAGATGTACCAAAACAGACTACAATCACATATATTCTAAGTCCTCGAACCAACAGGGCTATTACTAAGTTATTTTGAGTTGGTGAGTGATGGGGGAGTGTAACGGCACAAGAACCTGATGTGGCTATGCTGCACCAAACAAGGTGTTACTATGGTCTAGATGTTTGAGGAAATGGAGAAAGGATAAAAATTGTTAATTAGAAGAAAGGTTAAAATAAAGAACGATCCCCCGCGTTACCCGTTACTTCCACAGACGGTAAGCCCCATGGGAAAGAAAAATATCACCAGGCTGCCTCCGAGTTATGACGGCTGTACATACTTAAAGATGATAAGCCTGAGTGAGTTATTTTGAGCAAAACGGATTAGGGCACAGTAAATAAGATTTGCCATACAAGGGATTAAAAAGAAGCAAAATGTCCTTAAAAAGCAATGTCATATTGGTTGATAAAAGAATAAACTAAAAAGAATTTTCTTTAAATATTTTAAGTGTACATTTATCAAATAATTTTTTATAATTTTTTGTAACATGCAGTTAATTTATGTATTGTAAAAATTGCAAACATGACCATGAATTTATTTTCTCGAATAAACGAGTAACTCTTTAATTTGACACAAATATTCGAAAGCGGAAAATTCATATCTATATTGGAACTTATATTATCGCTCAATTTATAATACTGTAATTCATGATTAACTTAATATATAGTTTAGTAACCAGGAACTCCGATTACCGATAGTTAATAGAAGTTGAAATGTATAGATTTGTTGGAACTTTTTTCCACAAAATTTTAATATATGACTGTACAGTGTTTATCATTATTCAATGAAACAGCAATGTTTGACACTTAATAATTAATTTTTGATGATGACTACCTAATAAAATTCTAACATGTAAAGTGTCTGGGCTAAAAGTACCCAGAAGTTATGGCTTAATATTATGGAATTACCCATTAGAATATAAAAGATTTTTCCTCCGTGGAAAGCCCTTCAGATTTTTTTTTTGTCTGGAGCGTTCAGGAGCGCATGGGTACAGTAGTCAGCAATCGATACGAAGGCAAAAACCCTGTTCCACGGGTTAACTAGGCCACCAAGCTCTCCCGATTAGTTTCCATTAGACATTTTTTAGCTAGTAAATTTCTTAAATCAGTTGTATATTCATAAGATTTTAAACTGTGGGTGAATTTAAGAAGCGTTTCATTCAAGCAAATCATCTAACAGCTCCTAATACGCCCCAAAACACTCGGAGAGAACTGGATAACGTTTAGACATCTGTCGCGCTATAAAAGGCTCAACATCGAAAACCTATTGATGTTTAAAATTTGGTAAAATATTCTTCCAATTTTTTTTTAAAAAATTCTAATGAGTAGTTCCGTAAAAATAAGCCATAACTTTTGGATACTTTTAGCCCCTGGCGTGTATTCTATAATAATAATAAAAAAAAACTTTTTTGAAACATTGATTTATAGCTTCGTCAACGCGGTAAAAATGTCAAAAATTCAATATAGTCGCTTACTACTTGTCTCAAGTGCATCTGCTTTTCACAAAGTGTGGCGTAATGCCTCTTCCCACTGGGGGTGCTCTGCAGGGTGGTGATGGTCTGTAGCTGGAAATCCCTGTCTTCGATGAGGTCGAACTCCAACAAGGCACACAGCGTCTTTTGGCACGTTTCATCGTTCCTCAGGGCCCTTAGCATCAGGGGTCCGAGCTGAACTGCTACCACTTGGAGGAACTTTCTTCTTCGGTAGCAACACGACAGCAGTTTCTCCAACTATACACCAGAAGAAAGAAATCGAAATGTAGTAAGCCGCAAGGTGGTTTGGCACGTTTTTAAATGCTTTCATTTATTTACATTCTTTTTTAATGTTTTTGTCATATATAGTAGGGGATCTTTAATCCGTCTGACAAAGTATTTCGCCATTCCAACAACTGCAAAATTAAATTCAAACATTAAACATTAATTTAATTGAATATTCTTGTATTTATGAAAAACACAGTTCAAAAGAAAATCAATGATATTTAAAACAAGTTGTGAAAGCTAATATAATCACATGCTTAGGATTATTTGCTTTATTAGCTCTTGAAGAACACCTGCTGGGGTTCGAGAACATTTTACTGTACTATGCAAACGTGATATGTAATCTACTAGAAAAAAAAAACTGTGCTGAAACGAAAACTCAAAGTTGCAATAAACATCGAGCAAAAATACGATCATCACTGTGTCGGTATCTGGTGTTCAAGGTCGCCCAAATACATACGAAAAAAATCCAAATGCAAATGGCTGCATTGACAACGGATTATAGAATGTTCCAAATAATCGAATGCAGGATGAAAGAACGTCTACTGTACCGAAGGCACTCCTATTTACATAAAAAAATTGATTTAAAATTGAAGTGCACCTTGTGATCGGAAGTTAACATCAAAATACTGATACAAAAATCATCCTGCGGCTGAATGATGAAAACAGTCCAACGAGGAGGATAATGAAGAAATACGCCTTCACACAGCAACAGAACTTGCATAGATTAACAACACAACAACCTTTGTACAAATTTGCAACACAAAAAAGTAGCAAATTACTAGTAACAACAGCTCACGTTCAGCTTACCAGCTTACTAACTGGCATTGCAGATAAAACTCCAAAGTGAAACTTAGCATTTCAGAGGAAGACTCCTTCATTTCAGTACTTATGCCTAATTATAGCTCTCCCATCGTGAAGAAAACCCCTGGACAGAAGTCCATTCCTGAACTTGCAGTAGAGAAGCACAGTTCCTGAGCAGAAGGCATTATGCCTGAGGTACCGTATCCTTTAATAGTCATTCCTCTTTGGTAGTAGTTCGTGGCACAATGATATCCCAACCATACGTGGGTAATATTGTACTGCCTCATGTACTAACATTCTTTGCTAGGAGTCCTGTTGCTTTGCTTCAACAAGATAATGCCTAGCCGTATACGGTACGGTTTGTCCAAAATTGCCTTCATCATATGTAAATACTTTCATGATATTTCATCTTTTCGGATCTGTCCTCTACAGAGCATGTTTAGGACCAGATGAAACGAGACCTACCGCCGTGCCTCAATATTCTAAATTTAAAAAGCGCTGTACAACAAGTATGGGCTAATCTATGCAGGACAATTTCAGAGGTCTGTTTGACTCAAAACCACATTGTATCACGGTCTGTGTTGCAGCACACCGCGGTACAGCGCCCTAATGAAAAAGGGCTGGTCTATGACCCATAACTGCTTCATTAATTACACTTTTGTTCTAATTTTGAGACCATTTGTACATTTCAAATGTATCTTTTTGTACATTACATTTCACTTATGAGTACATCGGATGCTTCTTTCGTGGTGCATCATTTTGATTGACCGTAAGTATAAAAATATTGTAACATTTTGAACTTCAAGAATATAATAATATTTTAAATACTTGTGTTTATCTTAAGGCATTCATGTAGTTCTGACAATATTTGATAAATGGCGTTGCTCTCTTTTGAAAATTATTTCGTTCTTAACGCGGGAATTTAGTCAGTTATGTTTGTTTAATGTATGCAGTTGTTGATGTGCTCATGTATAAGTGTTATTAAATATTTTATAATGCGTGTCTGTTTTGGTTTTATTGTTTAATTATTTTGCTTATTTATACACATCTTATGAATTTTTTTTTTAATTTTTTTTATGAGATTATTGGTTTCATGAGATTCATTTGCTTTTAAATGATTCTAGATAGTTTGTTTTTTGTTGAGTTCTCTTTTGTTGTATCTTTGGTTTTCTAGCCGTTGTTTATAATATAATGTTAAAAAGACAATTTAGCCATTAATTCGAGAATAACCCAGCATTTAACAATCTGCAGGTTGTTCTAACATAAAAAATATATTCTGTTCTTTTGATTTCTTCAATATTTGGCTTTTTCATTTTTTTTCAATTTGTTTACCTCTTCTACTGATAATTCTAAGATTTATTATACTAATTTTTCCGCTTTATTTACTTGCTTTCGAAAATTTGTACGGTAAATGTTTTTTTTTTCTTTTATAGTTATATTAGCACATGTTTATTTTTATTCATTTGGATTTGTATGTAGTGTTTTCTTTGTATATTTATATGGTTTGGTGTTTATGTTTTCTACTCAATAGTAAAGAACTTATTTCTTCTTTAATATGTTGTTTTATAATTATTGAGATTTACTTCCAAACTTGTTTATGATTGTAATGTTTTGGTGTTTATTTACTTTTATATTTTGTAACGTCAGTGTATATGCGTGTACGAGTAAAAGGAATATTTTTATATTTTCATGATCTTTGAAACAATAGAATAAATATTATAAGAAAAGCATATTTTTTAACTAAATTTCAACTTCCTAATTTATAATCTATCAATTATTTACTTTTATTTGATACTGAATTTTATATGCCTCTTTTATTCTAAACGTTTCGCAACCTCCCCTACTTTAATTGTTTAATGTTAAAGCTACACTTTACTAAAATTAAATATTTCATTCAATTTGCTTCTGTCTGATTTAATGTTAGTAATCCTTACGCTGCAGGACTTCACCAATACATCAAATAAAAAGATAGATATTGTTTATAACAATTAAGAATTAATCTATAGAGTTTTATTTAAATTCCAGAAATCAGCGTCAGTGTTATCATGCCATTTGAGTAAAAGAGAGCTAATTAGAATTTTTTTATCCATTATTTTATAGAGGTAACTTTTTGCTGAACTCATTTCTATACGAAGATAATTGGAGAAAATTAGAAATTCTGCCCCTTCTGTATCACTAATAACGTTGACATTTCAAAAACTGATTTTATCACAAAATAACAAATCACCAATGGCTAATCTAATCATTAAATAAGAACATGATGGGAGCCTTACCATAAAACTCCAGAGTTCGCCGTCATCATCGCACACCACATTATCCGGATCGGGACTGTAGAGGTTGTACCATCCTCCCTTATGCTCTCTCACTCCCAGCACCGTCTGGTGTACATTGCACCGATCATCATGTACGATGCTACGAATAACCTCTTTGAAGGGCCTTCGAAACGAAACATTAAAAGTGATTTTTCCACATAGATACATGAAACGTTTTAAGACACATTGATCTATATTTACTTGGCTCTAGACATGAGAAACAGACTTCTTGCAGTTATATAGACTGCATGAAGTATGTTTCTCATGTTCAGAGATGAATGACCAAAACTGTGAGATATTTGAAAAACCAAATCTGTAGGTCCATTCAGTGTCTTTGTATAAGAGCAGCACAGCAATTGCTTTGTTGTCAGATGTATGAAGCATCTGATAATGAAGCTAATTGAAAATATACTGTCTGAATTAAAGAGATAGGGTAACAAAATTTATGTATCAGGAATTTTCCTAAGGAACTAGAGATACCAAGATGTCTTAGTTTTTGTTCTTTTAAAAACGAAGATGAATTTGTATTCGATATTTCATGTATTTAAGAAGAAGGACTATTTTCAGAACTTAATTTATTTTTATTCTTTTATTCTTTTATTTTTTTATTATTTTTTATTATATTTCTCCTGGGCTTTATATATATATATATATATATATTTACAACTTCAGAGTTGTTTGCTGTTTCTAAGCAATCTATCGCATTGTAAGCTTTCCATTCCTACTTTGAATTTGATTCTTGAGTTAATGTTTATTTTTTGATTAAGGATTAAGTAAGCATGAGCAATAAACGAAATAAACACAGTTAAGCCTTATGAACTTCTTACAGAAAAAACGTTGCGACTCCCCAGTCAATTTTTCTCCCCTGCCAAGAGTTGAAATGTATTCAAACAATTATATAAACTAAATAGAATTTCCTAAAATTACGAAGACTGCTTACAAATAAATATTTTTAGATTATAAGAGATGAATAAAAATATTTTTAATTACAGCAAAAAAAAAAAATCAGAAAGTTACTTCATCAAATTGAACTATAGCATTTGTAGATTCTGAATCTGTCTTATGACAGGTTTGCAGATTTTAGTGTATATATATAACCTTTTAATAAATATGTAGACCTTAAAAATTATACTAGAAAGGATTTATTGTTATTATTAATAAATTATTGTATTAATATATTATAATAATATATATATTATTAATATTAATAAATTATTAACAAAAGCTAATTGTTACTTACGACATAAATCTCCTGCAAGATATGGCACTGAAAGAAAAAGCGGGAAAAGATTACTTTATTTCATGAATCATGGCTGAGTTACAGTAATAATTTGTTAAAAATGTGTTTTCGAAAGAAAAATGATACAAATAAATTATATGTGTGCATACATTTATAATTTTTTAAATAATCAACAATACCAAATAGTATACGTATGGTTACTACCAATTTTCATGTTTAGAACATTGAACATATTCACATAATTATTTTTGACTCCTCAGAGTCAAAATAATTATGGTCGCAGTAGCCGCAGTAGTAGGGATCACGGTCATGAACTTTCAACCATCAAGTCGTGAGTTCGAGTTCTTTTGCCACTAAAGACCCATCGTGTAGCGGGGTTGATGCACACTGAATCTGTCGAGGCTCCAAGTCCTCCAATTGGCGTGGCTGAAAATTTAGAAAGGGAGATGCCAGCTCAAGTCTCGCCCTCGTCACTAAACCGAGGGTCAAAATTACGAGGTTCGTCGCTATCAAAATGAATCAAAATAATTGATGTCCTGAGACAGCAGCATCGAATCTCACATATGCTTTCAATTTAAATACTTAAAAATTTTCGTAACGTATTAGATATTATATCATTAAGCATGTCATTTTCATTTTCTTCATGTCATTGTCATTATGATTATCATTTGCATGTTCATTTTCATTTCATTCATGTCATTGTCATTATCATTAGCATGTTCATTTTAAACAGTTTTTAAGAAGTGGAGGGTAACACATATTCATACATAATTTTATGCTAAACATATGTATAAATACCAGCAGTATATATATTTATTAAGTTCAGCGGCGCCACCTGTCGTGACGATTGAACTGTGTCACTGAATAAATTCAACAAACTCCCTCAAAATAGCTTAAGAAATGCTCTTAGATTAGTTATGAAGGGGTATTGAAACTATTTATACAAATTAAACATGAAATATTAATATAGTTTGTTTCACAGTTTTTCGCCTATAAACTCGCGCATTTAATAAACTTCCCCCAATTCTCAACACACCTTTGTAACTAAATCCATTTCCTGAACCCTAAGAGTATTTGATTTCATAAGATTTCAGTTGCCCCAACAAACCTCGGATTACCCAACAGCAGATCCAATCACCGCATTGCCATTTCCCAAGATGAAAAGAATAAAATTTCATCTCCCTTCCTTTTCCCACCCTGAAACCTCTTAAGCGTATCGCCCACACTCCCCAGGGATGTTTACGAGAAATTATCGAATTCGAATTTAATTATGATACCTCCCTCTCGTTCCGTGTTGTTTTAATCTCGCCAAAATTTTTAGGAAGCGGTGTGGAATTCTTGAAGGAGATCCAAATCCTCTTCGGCGCCCGCTGTGTTCCTTAATCGGAGTGTGCAAGTTGCGTTTAGGGAAAATGGAATAAATATTTCTCTTTCTCTCACATACACAGATATCTGTCCGGCCGTTTCCATCGAGTGGTTAATGATTTATTTCCAGAATTTAATCGAGTTATTTAATTAATTTAATATTTTATGATTAGGCGTTACGAAGTTATCCGAGTGGGGAATTCGAACTTCAAAGTTTGTCATGATGTGAAACGAGATTTTGAAGTAACGATGCAAGTTTGTTTTGGACCAGAATTAGAATTAAAAACTTATTTCATACAGAAAATAGGATATAGATTTATAGTTTTCTGCATATATAATTGTATATTCTAAGCAAACTACTATGTTTAAAAATTTTAATTATATACAAAAATTATCGAAGAATTTTACATTAATAATTAAATGACATTTAATTCATCACTACTAAGTTTTCGGAATTTGAACTATATATATATGATGATGATGATTAAACTTTAATTTATAATAATTTCTCTTAATAATTTAATTTCCTAATTTTTCCTATTTCCTAATTTCCTAATTCAGAAGTAAAGAGTTCATTTCTATTTCCTGATCCAATTCCAAATTATCCTTTTATTAATTAGATCACACTCTCACAAAATTTGTTTAATCCGCTTTCCCATGATCGTAAATCTGTCAGAAATAATCCCTACAAGGCTTCCAATCTGTAGCTAAAGTCCCTAGGAATCACTACACTTAGATACAGTGACTCAAAAAAATGTCTCTGGAAAATCCCTACTACAAATTCAATGCACGGTGAAAAAGCTTTCTCTTCTTAATAGGTCTAATATATAATTAAGGTCTAATATACACTAATGTTTACTTTAAATTACACTCAAGTTCAAATGTCATGGGATAGAAATTTGCGAAAATCCAGATGGCAGTAGCATCGCGTAAATATTGTATAAATGAGCAGCGCATTGACAGGGCTTTCGGTTGTACTCAAATGACTCATATGAAAAGTTTACCGACGAGATTAAGGCCACTCTTCTGGAATTCACAAACTTCAAACGCAGAATGTAATGGGAGAATGTAATAAACGGAACATTCCATTTCAGATATTGTTAAGATATTCAACCATAATATCAAGAGTGTGCCGAGAATATATAATTTCAGGCATTACCTCTACCATGGATAACGCAGTGGTCGACCTCGTCTACTAAATGACCGAAACCAGTGACATGTGCATAAAGTAGTTTGAGTTGCCAGACAAGCAACACTGCTTCAAATAACAGCACCAATCAATGAGGGACGTGCAACAGATGTGTCTGTAAGGATAGTGCACTGGAATTCAGCTTTGATGGTATAGAACAACAGAAGATCGACTCGAGTGCCTTATGATACACTGCAGTGACTCAGTTGGGCTCATGATCATATCGATTGGACACTCTAGATGACAGGGAAGACGTTTCCTGGTGGAATGAATCACGATTCCAGTTGCTAAGAGGTGATGGTTAAATTCGAGGGTAGTGCAAAGATATAGATCCCTTAACAAGGGATTTTGTAAGCTGGGGGTGGCTTCATAATGGTGTGGCCTGTATTTACATCGCATGGACTTTGATAAAACTTGAACAATCCACCCTTGGAAATGTTCATGTTCAGCTAATTGGAGACCATTTGCAGACATTCATGAACGTCATGTACCTAAATAAAAATGCAATTTTCCAGGATGAAAATGTATCATATCACCGGGCCCAAATCATTCGCGATTGATTTGAGGAACATTCTGGACACTTCCAGTGAATAATTTGGCTACCTTGATCTCTGGATGTGAATCCCATCAGACATGTTTGGGACATGATCGAAAGGTCAGTTTACGAGCAAACCCTACACGTGCAACACTTTCTCAATTATGGACAACTGTAGAGGCATTAAGGCTGACAGTTCCGACATTCAGAGAACATATCTGACAACTTGTTAAGTCAATGCTAAGTAGAGTAGCTGCACTTCGCCAAGAAAAAGAAGGTCCCACATTATATTAGGAGGCAACCCATGATTTTTGGTGCTTCAATGTAATTTTATAAAATACAAATTTTTAAGCTGAATAAAACTATTGCAATACAAATACTTAATCAAAATATGTTTTCTTGAATGTATTTTTATTATTTTTAACTTAAAAGACAAGCCTGTTACATAAAAGATGATTTCCTGATATTTTTTGTGCTCCATAACCTATTTTCGTTTTTTAATTCATGAAACATTAATTTTAGTTCATTCTGTTTTTTGTATATTTATTTATTACATTTTCTCTGTCTTTTAGAATTATTTTAAAAATAAATTAAAGTCCCTGAAATCAAAGCTTCAAAAAAAGCTAACACAACTGACATTTCAATCACATCCATGAAACAGATGTTAAATGTTATACTGTATACACTTACACCATCTAAAATTGATAAATGTGAGACTGTGTGTGTGCTGTACGTATGAGATTTATTATAAATCTCATACGTTTAGCAATACGTACCGGAGCGCGCTTTTGTTATCTATGCCATCTGTTAATGTTAGAAGTAAAATATTTTTCCCGGCAAGTTTTGGTAAGACTGCGCTGAATTCTACGTAAAAAAATCGATCGTCAATTTGTAGTCACGTTTTGCGATTAATGTGCTGTAAAGGGCTTAGAAGGTTCGAGTCATGGGGTTATTGATCTCAACCAATCCTCGAAGTAGTGGCAACACATCGATATATCTGAAACGCTTTTATTATTATAGGTACAAATACTTACAGTCCATCACCATAAGTCTACCACATTCTGGCAAAAGACAGGATGGGATGCAATGCGACGCGATGATGGAGTTTAGTGGCTCAAAAGCCAGATATGACTAGGCTGAGACAAATAAAGTGTAAAAAAGGGAGAGGGAGTTAAAAATGATTGACAAGAAAAAGGGTTGTAAATAAAGATTCATTGTTAACCAAAGGTAGTAAACGTCATGGGTAAGGGAAAGATCATTAGGGTATCTTTGGGTCATGATGCCCGTACTTGCCAAAAGAAGGCAAGCCCCTGAGAGAGCTAAATGGTGAGAAGGAGTAGTTTGCCATCAGCATGTCTACTTCTGTTCATGTTCCACAAAGATCGCCCTACAACATGGGTAACCTCCCCTCTACTTTTGAAAGGAATTCCTTGTAGAGAGTCTTCCATTTTGGCAATCATAATTACATGAACTCATATCGTGTGAATATGGAAAATATTCCACAGCCTCCCCTCGTCTATAGAAATTCGTGATAGCATTTGCATTATGACATTGTTCGTTATCATGAGAGATTATTGGATTCGAAGGGAACAAGGGGTATCACCTTCTCCAGAGTGCTGGGCGCAGATGATGTCTCCGGAATTCACAGTAGTACGCAGCATCAATATTCTGTCCTCAAAGAATATCGTAGTGCATTATTATTCCGTGAAGGAAACTTGCAACAATGAACACCACCTTCAGATGATGCAACGCTGCACACCCCTTATGTGGACGTTGGAAACCAAGATGTCTCCATTCATTGGATCTACATTTCAAATATGGTTCCTAATAACGAGCCCCCGACGTTTCATCCTTTGTAAAGATCTGTCCGAAGAAATTGTCATTTGCTCTTTCGTATAGGCTCAAAAGGTACATGACGGTACCAGTATTACACCTCGGACAAGCTATGGGATATCCATCCTTCGGGATAACAAAGAACGTAGTGCAGGATGTGAAGAGCGATTTTGCGGCATTCGCCTACCTTGGGGGTATTGTTAGGGCGCTTTTTCTTTCGTTCCGCCCTTTGTACCACCTCAACTACAGAGAATAAATTCGCATATCACCGCATGCTTCACGTAAGGGCGATTCAACTTTAAACCTGAGAGTTTTTTCCAGGGAATATCGACATGGAAGCGTCGGTTCCCTCGCGATGTTTTTTCGTATGCTGACAAGCAACTACGAACATAGTTAAGCATTCTTTCATCCTCAATGTTTTCTACCTTATTTCCTTTATTAATTATGTAATATCATTAATATTTTTTTTCTTAAATTCAATAGTTCTGATGTGAGAATATTTCTAACTAAAGGAGAAATGCTCCGTAAAGTTACACACCTTCGACATTCGATGCTTTCACGAAACTATTTTATATTACCTCAGAAGATGTCAACGCTCCCTGAATAGCTCCAATTGAAATACGGACGACTGTTTATCCAACCTTCGTACTTAGATAGTCTGTGTAGAACATCAATTTTCATAATAATTCATTACTTATTTAAGAAAAAAAAGGCCAGACTTACTTCTCATGAAATGGTATTGGCTGTAACATCTCTGCCATAGAGGATCTCCAGTCGTCAAATTGAGATCTGCAAAAAACCAAAATAACCTTATAATGCTTGATAGCTAAGAGATAAGGGAAACGGAAATGAAACTAGTGATTCAGCATATATCACAGTTTACTTTTTCGATAATTAATATTTCTAATGGCTCAAGTAAGCTCTTTTAAGCTTATAATAACATTACTGGGGTCCTCTATAAGGTTGTTTTCGCGTACTGTCAAAGAATAGAACCCAAAATCAGACCACTTTATGAGATTGAATCATTAATATCTTGTTCTGACTTCGCTATTCTAAAGAAAGCAGCGTATTCCTTTTGTACTACAGAAAACGCTCTTTAATCAGGTACGTTCGGGATCACAGCCGTGCCAGATTATATAGATCATAATATTTTTACCGGGGATGCCACAGTGAATCACTCTAGAACAAACATTTAAATGTTTAAAACATGTTTGTTTAAATATGTATGTTATGTATGTACATGTATGTTTATGTAATGCTTACGTACATCTCGTACTTGTGTGGGCGATATAAATATCCGACAAAGTATATTTCGTCTCATTCTAGCAAACACAAAATTAAATTCAAACTTTGAACAATAATTTAATTGAGTATTCTCGAACGGATTAAAGGAAAATTAATAGAGTATTATGATACTTAAAAGAAGCTGTGAATGAGCTACTCTAGTCACATGCTTAGCTTATTTGTTTCATTAGCACTTAAAGAAAACCTGAGAGGCTTTGAGAACATTTTACTGAACGTACACAGGTATAATATTATACAAACTAGATATGTAACCCGTTAGAAAGCAAGAAGTATTGTCCGGAAATGAAAATTGATCGTTACAAAAAACTCTGGAAGTATATGTGAGCAGCGCTGATTCGTGACCTAGTGAGTGAAGTCAACAAATTCTAAAATCCACACAGAAAAATCCAAAAGCGGGCGGCTTGATTGGTGCTGGATTATACAGGGTTATTTAAAATGAATCATTTGATTACAAAATTCTATATTATCAAACACAAACGATACAGAAGGATAAATACTACATGAATACACAGAAAAATATGAAAAACTTATATTTTGAACAATAGATGACGTTCGTGTGTTCTTCATGAAGCTATTTCTCGAAAGTTGTTTCAGAATCTTCTCAGAGGCAGAAGTGATAATAGCATTCGAGGAGCAAAAAGCACTTTTTGTATTGACGTTTGTGCGATATGGATCTGTAATTACCATTCAGCGTGAATTTCATGAAAAGGACCAAATTAATCTACCTACGACTCAGAGTATTCGAAGGTAATATCGTCGTTTTGAGATTAGTGGATACCTTCGTAACGAGAAAGCAGATGGAGACCATGCATATCAGCGGAAAATGTTGAAAGAGTGATAGATACTTATCTACGAGACAAGCAAAATGGACTGTTACCCTGGTCGAGAACTGCGCGTTCCTTAGCTTAATGTCTATCGAGTATAAAAGCAAAAATTTCGTTACAAGCCATGCAATCCTTGCTAGCACTGATAACTACTGGCAACGAACATCCATTGATTTTTTTTGTCTCTACATGCTTGAGGCTATACTGACACTTTACAACGTGTTTGGAGAAAATTTACATATCAAATTCACATTATACGTGTAACTAAAGAAAGTTGTATTGAACACTTGTAAAAATATAACTTACATATTTCCCCATTACATTCTTGTATTACTCATCAATCTGTGTCATTTATTTATGAAAATATAGCATTTTGAAATCGGATGATTTATTTTGAATACAACCGATTAGAATGTACCAAACCACCGAATATTCCGCATTAAAGAGAGGTTACTATATTTAAAATTTTTAAAGATATTCATTCGCCTGAGATTCATTAAATATTCCTTTAATCTTTCAGCATTCGATTAAAGTATTTGGCAACAAATTATCAAGCAGGTTAATAATAAATCTCAAAAAAAGCAAATATAATCAGCTATATTTTCTTCTTTCCTAAAACAGACTCTTCTCAAATATTCTACTTAAATCTTTCTAAATTTGCAAAAACTTTACAAGAAATGCAAAATAAATAAGATAAGACTGTTGATGTAATTTAAGGTAAATGAGGCTCTAAGATGCTTCAAATTTTATATTTTTCTTTAAATATAATGTTAAACAAATGAGAGCCCTTTTTTGATTCCGAAAATGTGTTATTTATGGGAATTTGATAAATAAAACATTCGAAAATTGAATTTTAAAATTGTAGGCAGACGTACTATGCCCCAGAGAAAAATATATACATTTGTGCTTTTCCAAAAAATGCGTTCTTCTGGTACACTTTCCTCAAAATGTACTTTATGCATAGAGCTGAAATTTAGCACACAATGAAATGGGTTATTTCTTACACATAAAACAAATATTTTATAATAAACTCAGACTACTTTACGTATCACCAACTATTTGTATAAAAAATATGGGAAATTGTAGTCATAAAATTTTAAAATTTTATTAAATGTAATTTTTGAAGTTATAATTATGTTCAATGAGAGAGAGAGCAAAATGTTATGTTTATAAGTACATAATATATATACATATATATATACACAATCAAATAAAAACACATCTTTTGATTATTAAGGGCTTTTACATAATTATTTAAGTTTACAAATAGGATTTTCTTTGCATAAGCAGATAACACAAACATACACTCAATGTTCAAGTATAATTTCCATTGCTTATAATTTTTTTAAAAAAAGAGAGGATTATTTAAGCGGCATAAAACTCAAGTAGCTCATTTTTTCTTGTCGAAAGCGCCTCAATTACCTTAAATCTATATACAGTAGAAAAGCTATTAAAGTATATTTTTATTTGTGTACTACCCAACACAATCGGAAGAAAAACAATGAGAATAAACCAAAAATAATTTATTTTTCTCTAACAGCTCGTCAAAACTTATTTTGCTGGATAGTAACCAAAGAACCAGAGATAAATGAGTTGTTGTCATGTGGGAAAGAAGAAAAGTGGCGACAGTCGCATTTTGGCATGACAATTTTTAAAGCGTTTAAGGCTGTCTTTGCCTAATGTCAAAGAACCAGATCAGAACATTACCACGCAGAAAATTGCTCAAATTTTCATATAAATTTGCGACGTTCTAACGCGTGCACCCGTTTTACGAGGCAGTATTCTTAAAATTTAAGAACATTCCAAAAATACTCCGTTTTTCATAAATACGTAAAGTTTGAAGACAATTAAGCATTGCAGTATGGGAGACGAAACAGGGAATACATTTTTCGCCAGAATAAAGAGATTGGCTGCAGTTGGCTTTTTTTTTCAAAAAAAAAAAAAAAAAGTACATAAACCACTTAAGAAAACGACTCACGCATTAAAAATATTCTTAAACAAAAGATACGGATAATTGAGCTTCATATCGAAAAAAGGAATGAAAAGTAATATTTTTCAAGAGAACATTAATATTAGAAATGAGCATTAATATAATATTTTTGTTTTTAATTTTGCTACATATAATAATCCTTTTCATATCAGACATTTGCCGTGCATTGTCTTAGACAGAAATAATTTGTAATTTCTCAACTAAATATTAAATTTTCGAGATGTATTCTATATACAAAATCGAATTTTAAAAATTTCTTCGAGTTCATAAAAAAAAATTACCAATAATGTAAATGTAGACAAAATGTGTGGAAAAAGTGTTATTAAATATAAATAAACTTAAATATACGTAAAAATTATTACATTCGATTTAGCATTTGATGCAATACCATTACGATTATAATGTATATATATATATATATATATGTGTGTGTGTGTGTGTGTGTGAGTGTGTGTGTGTATAAATTATTAAACAACTGCATGGAAAAGTATGAGAAATATTTAATAATTTGAATCTTTTTTTTTCATTTTCATTCTTAAAGACACACATAGACACTCAGCGTTGTCTCAAAAATGTGATTACTTACTTTTCTTTAACATATTTCACAACATCAACGAAACCAAAAAAGGTTTATCACACTCTTATACCCGGATAAGTATCTCAACCGCCAAATCACTTAAAATAACAAATGATACATTGTATGTATGAAAAAAATAACTCCCTTTTCTGGTTAGCATAAAAACATTAACAAATAACATCAAGTTTTAAGAGTCTATGTTTCATGTTCCTCCTTTTATTAGGTTGACGTTTTAATTGTAAAGAAGCAAAAAGTATATTAACGAATATTTTTATTGCCATTAGTAATTAATTAATTATTCGAATACCTTCCGGTTATTCTGTCACTTTCAATTCAAATTCAGAAATTAAGACCTTAAAAGAACGTAATATTTTATTTAACAAAAGAAAAAAGTTTTAAAAAAATTAAACAATGCTTATCTTTATCCTCTCCTAAGTTAGGACACATTATATGAAAATTTCATTGTTTTAAATAGCGAAATAACTTTAATTAGTGTATTAAAACCCTTTTTCTTGGAAAAAAACCATAGACGGAATAATAACTAAATTATAATTTCTGATAATATTACTTTACATCACTATTTTTACAAATAGTAATAATTTTATTTTTTCAATTGAACTATTTTCCTAATTCTTCATTGCGAAATTTTCCGCTTAAGAATTAATTACCTGAAATTAAAAATTTTCCTGTTAATTTACATTTAACTCCCGAATATCAACCCTCTGTAACTGTAATCGATCCTAAATCTGCCAAAATATTATTTGTTTCACAAATATTTGATTATACATAAAGATCTACCTAATTAAACATGAATAAGATTTATTTACTATTTCTGTTTCGTCTTTTCTTGTTTCGAGATGATTAAATTGAACAAATATAAAAATATCGACAGAAAAGTGCAATGACATCGAAAAACAGCAACAAAATAAAGATGATAAAATACTCTTTTCGGGATTTAAGTCTGTTCGATAATATTAAATGCATTAAATCATTGAAGAATATTTTTTTTTAAATCGTAAGTGAAGCTAATTTTCGTCGTTACAGTTTTATCAACAAAAAAAAAAAAATCTTGTTTTTTAAACTCATTTATTTTTTTTTTCAGAGAGTTACTCGTCGTTCTTTTGTTATCTTTTAGTTTTTCAAGGACAGATGTGTTCTTGAAAGGTCACTGATGACGTCATCAAAGAGTGGGAGTCATTTAGAAGGAATTATGTCGTCTGTCAGAAGCAACTGGTGAGAAAGTGTTAAATGAATTAATGTCAGCGGTTTTGGCAGGAGGCCTTTATTTTAAAGGGAAGTAAATCATTGGAGGTTAACATTGTTTTTTTGTGAATGTAAAAAGTGAGGAACAAGGAATAATTCTAAAATTATTTTTGCACGAATGAAATTAGCTGTGAAAAACTGTTCTTGAGCCAAATTCTTAATACTTTCTCCCAATTTGTGCAGAGAAAGTACAGATGAAAAATTATTGACTTTGTTTTATGTATGCATTTATTTGAAAATTAATATATTGAAAAGTTTCGTAAATCTCATATCATATCAGCTTTGTGTTTTCTTTTACAGGAAAAATGAATAAAAAACAGATATTAATGATGTTTGAAAAAAAAAACATATTTCACGAAGCATTAGCATTTTATTTCATAACTCTTCAGTGTAAGTTATTTTTTCACTTCTAACAAGCAAAGCTATATTGCATATAACTGAACAATATCAGTTTACATACATTTAAATTAGTTTTTTTGCTTATTTAAGTTATTTTTACTCATGCTAAAGAAAGCTGAATATATTTTAATTTATTTGGTATATTTTTAGAGTAAATTTATTAAAATTCAATCAAAAAGCTTTTAAAAAGAACTGAATAAAATGTGTTAGTTATTACTATAAGTTCATACGACCAGTTGACTACTTTTTTATGCAAAATCAATAAAAAGTATATAATAAAAAATGTTTATAATTAAACAGTTATATTCAATGGAATGGTAAAACAGGAAAATATATTTATTTTCAAATAAGTTTCAGTTAAAATAATTTCTCCAAGAATTACTAAAAATGAGTTAATTTATTATTAATTATGTAACATTTTTCGATGAGAGGTAAAATTTATGTTTAACAAAACAAATGCAAAGAGTGAAAAATTATACTGATATGAATGTGCGATAATCAATCACATTGTTGTGGATAAAATATGTTCCATTAATAGGTACAATTTATGTAAATATGTTACGCATGCCAATTACGATTCATGCAATTCTGTCACACGTTACGATTGATGTGGATATGTTTTATTTCGATTACGATTGATGTAAATCTATCTTATATTGATAATTATCCATACAAATTTGTTGCATATATTATATATAATTAATATAAATCTGTTGCATATATTAAATATGATTGATGTAAGTCTGTTGTATACATTGATCATTATTGTTGTAAATCAATTTTGTATCGATTATGATTTATATCGATTATGATTAATATCGAAAATCTGTTTTTTATCGATTATAATTGATGTAAATCAATTACACATCGATAATGATTTATGTAAATATGTTTTATATCGATTAAGATTGATGCACATCTGTTGCATATATTGATTATAATTGATGTGAATCTGTCACACATATGTGGCTTAAGAAGCTTAACATTTAAGAGTTTCTTGCTACATAAAAAAGTAAAAAGTAGAAAAAGAAGAATGAATAATCAAAAACTATTAATACCAAGATAGATGCTTACAAAAATTTTACATTGGATGCTGAAACAAATTCTGCTTGAATTATTGACTTTGTGAAAAGGACGTCAAATCATAAAGGAATTTAATTTATCTACCTGCTGAGGTGCGAACAATTAAAAATCAAATTGTATTTAATACTTGGGTGTTTACAAATATTTAAAAAAAAGATGTTAAACAAAAGGATAGTAAAATAAAAAAAATACATTTTCTACTTACATCAATATAAATATATTTATAAAACAATCTAGTTTAGTTTCCCATTCTATATAACTGCTGGTTTCTACGCTAGTTCTCTCTGTTGCGTTGGTGCTCTCTAAGAATTCCCTGAAAAACAAGAAAACAATTTGCCATTGTATTCAAATGAAGGAATTCTGTTTATACAGAATACAAATAGATCACTGTTATTAACAACCAATTTGAAATTCGTCATTTGTTGCATGAAAAACATAAACATTGATTTTCTCCAATAAAATTATTAATCTTATTATGAATTACCATGATTGAGAAACATAGTTATGATCAATGGATTATCGATATTAAAATCATATACAAGCACATTTTATTTCTGGCTTGACCATAGCATGATTATAAATTATTTCTAAACAAAATGTTTCTATGGGAATCAGGCAACAGTCAGACGGTGGATTGCAAAATATAAACGTTTTGAACGAATTACAAGATATAAGATTGAGAATACGTTGCGAGAAGTTTTACCATTTTATATCCAACAGATGTTTGCATTTTGTCTTAAAAATGCCTTATGAATAACTATATATGTATAGAATTACTCAAGAAGCCAAAAGATGTACATCATACACATATATCTACTTATATTGTAAAAATATTAGCTATTATGATAGAATTTTTAATGTAAAAATTTCAACTACATAAAAATCAATCCAAGAAAATAATAAAACAATGGCCTCAAAATTCTAAGTTTTCTAATTTCTATCAGATCTTTAAGAAATTCACAATGAATATTTTTAGTAAGTGTCTTTTGTAATAAGTAAACATTTTTAGAAAAAAAATTCACAACATTTTTTAATAATTGAAATATTCTTCATTTTATTCATGTGTGCTTAAATACTTTCCTTGTTATTTAGAACTTAAAATAATGATTTTATAAAATTTCTATTGATATTTAAACATAAAATAAAAAGTTTCTTTTATTTGTTGAATTTTTAAATAGAATTAATCACGGAATAATAATAGCAATAGTGGTAGAATGACAGTATAGATAGTTGACTTCAAGATAAAATAAGTTTTTCATTATGGAATCTAATTTTTTTTTCCAAGTGTTAGATTTCTCATCTTATAATTCGCTAAATTCAAATTTCGAAAAATTCTTCTCTGAAATGTCTGAGATGGGGAAGCTTACATAATAGGCCCCATAAGTGAATGTCTCAAAAATGTGATAAAATGTTTCTACTCTAAATTATTTTAAATATTTTTATACCAAACACCACACAGCTCTGTTCAAATTCTAAAATTTTTTTTAGGAAACTGAAAAAACAACTTTATAAAAATATAGATTATTAAAAACAGTTACAAAAAAAATTAATTGCAAAAAAAATTTTTTTTTATGGATTTGTATTTCTCATAACCGAGAACTCTTAAGTACTTTTTCAGATTGTACAAAACGTATGAATATGTCATGGTTCTATAACAAAAAATCAATCAACAGTTCAGTTTTGATCAATTTTTTATTTGGATCTCACTTGTCTCTTGTATTACGAATATTTTCCAATATTTTTTGAAATAATGCGAAGCAAATAAAAAATAAAAGATTTTTTTTGGGGGGGAGGGGAATTATTTTTTTCGATATTTTACAACTTCCTTGAAATGAAGAATATAAGGAATAAAAAATAAATTGCAAATATCTCATATAAACTCCAAATTATAGGTTATCAATATAGAATCATTGATATTTCATAGACCATAGAGTGTAAGTGTTGTAACTTATTTTATAGCCTAAGTACCTAGATATCATGGTTATGGACAAGGCGGCTGGCCATTTTAGTCGAGTCGTGATTTTAAGCCTTTATGTTACAAAAGATCCACCGTGTAACCGGGACTGATGTATGTTTAATCTATCGAGGCTCTAACTCCTTCCTTCGGTATGGTAACGAAGTTAGGAGAAGGAGGTGTCATCCTAGTCACTTGACTGAAGCTCAAAATTACTGGGTCTGTCGCTAATAGCCCTCGTGTTGCTTCTACTGCGACGTTAATTAAATTAAATAATCATGTAATTTATTTTAGGATCTCAGTGTTGTCTCAAATTGTCAATATCTCGTGATCATATTGCACCAAATATTTAGCTTGATTTAAACCACAGAGCATGCTTTTGCTCGCGAAAATTATGAATTAATTGTTTTAGCGTCCTGCTTTTTCATTACTTATTAATCTAATGTTTATTATTTGTCCTATTAATTGTTTATCTTATAATAGTCGTTTCTGTAACTATAAAGAGGGAAAGAAAATTGTTAAGAAACAGTAATAATTTCACAGTTCGAATTCTGCCGTGTAGTAGGTTACGGTTTTACAGGATTCAAGATTTTGTAGCCGTGATTTTATCGCTAATAGAATAATGAAAACAGATTCAGGGACTTCTTCGAATTAATTTATTTCTCCAGTTTCTCTTCTTCAGTTACTAAGCAAAAAATAGGATATATTTTTTTTAGAAAGAAATATAATATCTTCATTTCTTGGTTTTGAGAAGTGAAGAAATGATATTTGAAATATTCAATTTGATTTTAATATCAAATCTTTGGTGTATAAAAGACACGTGCAACTGTATTTATAATTCCGTTTATTATATAATTTAAAATGAAGAAAAATCATTGATCAATGATTAAATTTAAATACTGATCTTTGATAAATTTAACCTTTCATCCTTCCCTGTATGAATGCAAAATTCAGGGGGAAATTAATAAATTAAAAAGTAAATAAATAAAAATTCAATTAAATGTTCTATCTTAAGTTCTGTAATAGACAGATGTAGCCGCAATAGTAATATTTTTAAAAATAATTTTTAAATGATTCATTTAAATGTTAGAATTAAAGCAAATGATGAAATATTGAAGTGGACAATAATATTCTTTTCAGAAATAAAAAAAAATCTATAGCAAATAGTAAATAATTAAATTGAATATATTTTAAGCTAAACTTAATTACTGTTGCCATAAAATGAAAATAAAATAATTCTTGACGTGTTAATCTACTCTCTTAATACTAATACTTCGATGAGGCTACAACAATTCGAACTGAAACTATTGTGAATCGGTTGAAAGAAATCAAATTAGATTCAACAAGTCACGTGCATTTAACATTTTATTTTGAAAAGTTGTTGGAGAAGATATTTTGCTGTTGTTTGAATACAAAAGCCCATTGGTGGCTAATAATAGAACACAATGAACATTTAATTTTAGGAAAATTCAAAAATTATACAATCTGCTGAAACTGAATATACTGAAATAAAAACTACAAATATATTATATGATTATATTATATAATTACAATGCAAAATTGCAAATATTATTTTAACGTGTATGAGGAACCTTCTGATTTTGGGGCTTAAAATTCGGAAATTTTTTTATCAGATATTTATTTTTTATTTTAAGAGAAATATATAAAATAATATTTTCTATTTATAGAAACCATTACATTCTTTGCCATTCTTATCTGATACAAGGACTTTGGGTATTGACTTGAGGCCTGCGGTGTTACAAATTTGTTAATAGCACATATTTCCGTGTATTGGTATTAATTCTTAAGTAGTACTAACATTGTTTTTATGTAAGTAGCAAAAATTATCATAAAAGATCAAAATTATTTGTAACATAATAATAAATATAAATGAATGATATATGACGCACACACATATATACAAGAATTTAAATATCATGGCATTATCTTTCAGAATTACAAGGAAATTTTTTAAAGATTCTGATTTCCTTAAATTTCCTGTTCTGTCCTTATGCTTTTTAATATTAAATTTAACTAACTGTTTACGATTTTTCTAATTTTAAGAAGTAATGGAAGTTTTGCGATTTTTTTTAAAAACAAAATTTAAATACTTGATATTTCTGTGTTAAAGCTGAGAATTTTTGCAACTTTTTTAAGCTAAATTACGAGAATCGACTTGTACACTGATCCACTAGTTTGCAAAATACCTAACTACTTTTCCATTAGCACAAGGAATGAATCAAGAAGTACAATTTTATCACTTTAGTTTAAATATCTTAAGTTTATAATGAAAATCATTCTAAACGAAATGACCTTGTCTTATGAAAATGAGTTTGTTGGTTTTGTCGAGTCGTCGCCAAAGCGAAAAACTGATGTATTTTATTTAAAAAGAAATGTCGAGGAACTATACTGTTAGAATCTTCAGCAAGTTGAAAATATGACGTATAAAGTTTTAGATTTCTGCTTATCTTATCAACAAAAAAAATTTAAGGTGACAGAAAAAAAGACTAGCATAGATACCATATACCGTATACAAGACAACAACTGAATGGTAACAATATGCCAACTTCAGACATGGTTACTGGAGTTATATCTATCTCACATAATAGTGATTTGATTCAACCTGTTTGGAAAACATTCAACCAATTATATTTCCTTGGCAGCATTTTCACTCCCCGGGAGGCATGTTGAACACAACAGAAATTCTTTTCATTTAGATTTATACGTGAGATTTGAATTTCGGATCGATTTTTAAAAGGAGAGGGGGGGGACTCTGAATCCGTTTATACACGGATCGGCATATATTCTGAAATATAAGGTAGCTATAATACTATTCATATTTAAAAACGCCTATCCCCTTGTGCCTTATTTTAAAGACCTAATTTTGACAAAAGTGAATGAGTGATGATGACACTTAATGCCGCAAGAGCCAGATATAGTATACGATGCGCCAAACAAGATGTAATTGTGGTCTATGCGTTTGGATGAGTGATGGTGTAACTTAATGGTGCAAGATCTAGATGAGTTTATGTTGTACCAAATATGGTGTGACGGTGGTCTAGACACTTGAATGTGCATTGTGGAGCTTAATGGTGCAAGCCAAACAAGGAGTAACTGTGATCTAGACATTTGAACTACGGAAAAAAGAAAAAATGATTGGCAAGGAGAGTCGAAAATAGAGAAGGATCGCTAGTGTGTTTCGAGGTAACGTCACTCGTGTTTACTGCAGGCAGTAAATCCCATAAGATAGAAAAGGGTCACAAGTGTGCCTCGGGTTTATGATTCCAGTTCCTACCTGATGAAGGTAAACCTCTGATGAAAGTGATCTAGATGTTTGGGGAAAAAAGAAAAGTTGGTTGCCAAGAAGGAGGGTCGAAAATAGAGAATGATGCCTAAGGTACGCCGGAGGCTCTTCACGCATTCAAAGGTAGTAAGCCATGCGGGAAAGAAAAGTTTTGGAAAAAAGAAGTACCAAATATCCGTTAAAAACGATAAATGCATTTCAAAATATGTATCGCAAGAAACAATTTTACGTTTGTTTGAATTATTTAAATACAGCATTAAAAAATTATTCTTTCACAGTCATCTTGTAATTCTAAGTTGACACGAACAAAATTTTACAACAAAATAAGAGAATATGAAGCTAAACTCACGTTTTTCTGCTTTCAAAAATGGTGTATATGGCAGCTACGCAGATGTTGACTAAGTTTTGTAAGACTCTAGGATGAGGGCACTTACATCCCAAACCGTGCATGCTGAAAAGATACAACTCATTACTGAAATGTAATTAGTAATTTTAAATAATTAGAACACAATTAATTAAATTATTGTAATTAGTAGCCTTAAATATTTAGTAATACATCTAAGTGCTAAAAATTGTATTAACTATAGTTAATTTGTCATTGAAATAATTGAAAAAATAATAAAAACAATTTCCTAAATGTAAACCATTTCTCTAAATTCAAGTAAATACATTACCAAAGGATAAAGTTCATAAACAATATTTCAATTTAACGCTTGCTCCTTTCTAAAAAATCTTTCAAGAATTTATTTTGATTCAGCAATTACCGATCTGCTACAGAATATTTTTTCATTACATTCATTAATACAATAAATAAAATTTGTTCTATGCAAATTTTTTCAAAAAACACATTTTGCACCAAAGGAGCAAGCTTTTTAAAAGTAATTAGTAGAACGATAAAATACTAAAATAGATAATAATATACTTTTCTGACATTAAAATGAAAGCAAACTGTAAGTTATTAAACTGAATATATTTTAAGCTAAATGTAATTAAAATTAAAGTAAAAAATAAATAATTAAGTTGAATATATTTTAAGTCAAATGTATTGAAAGCACACAATAAATTATTAAACTAAATGCAATTATTCCTGAAGTAAAATGAAAATAAAAATGTCACGAGTTTTTCCTTTTTCAAAGTGGTCAGTGACATCCTTTTGTCATTGATTGAAACAATAGCCCTTATGAATGGCTAATACCATCTTTAGATATATTACATGGGCTGACGATAATTAACAAATACTTTTTACTTTTCTAACACATTTTTTCTGATTGCTTTTAAACTTATTGCTTTGATTAATTCAGCAATTAACTCTTTTATAATTCTATTTATAAATTACTGAACATATATTGGCAATTTAAACAGTACCAGATATTTTTTTCTTATTCTTCAACTGAATATATTTTTACCACTTATACTTCTGTAAAGAGTATGAAATATATATATATATATATATATATATATATATATATATATATAATATTGCAATTATGTTATACCCCGAAAATTGAAATAAAGGAAATTAGAATCGACGCATCGACAACAATAGCTACATAGACGTCATTAGCCCTTACCAATGTAATTTAATGTTACTTGACGCCCTTTTGCCTTCGTTATAAGATATTTATGGTATCCTCTTACAACATTAAGTAATACAATGCTGAACTATCACAAAACAAAAGGAATGACAAAACTCAAGCAATTAAAATCAATTGAGTTAATATTATCGAGAATAAAAAAAAAAGATAATGTTAATTTTTTAAGTAATTTATTTCCTTCTCATAGGAAGCTACATAAAAGTTATTGAGAGTATTTTATAATTTCAAACCTCAGGAATGTGGTTGAAGACTTGAACTGGTATTTTGATTTCCACACTATTGCACATTTGGACTCAATTAATTTTAATGTCCTACATTCATTCCTTATTTTTCTTTAAATTCTGATAGGAATAAGGGCTTTAATGGCAACAGCAATAAAGGATGGTTACCGTAGTCCAAGAATATTTTCAAAGTCTGATCTTTTTCCTCATTTGATGTTGATAGTTTTTAAAATAATAGATACAAACAAGTATTTCTATATATTAAAAAGAAAATATTTATTTAAAAACAATATGAAATTCTGTAAGAAATTTATGAACGTTTTGTGCGTAAATTTGTAGTATCTGCCTTTTATTATTAAACTCCTCAGGAATCTTAAGGTTCAATTAAACAATCAATACGTTCACAAATTCATTTGAAGAGTCATCAGAAAGAAAACAACACAAACTATTAACTGTCTTCTCAGAACACTTGTATAAGGTCGTTCTTTCTCAAATTCCTTTTCACTCACTTTAATCCTAGTTTATAACTAAACAATAACGTCTTAGCTTACCAACTCACTCGCGCTGAGTGAGACACTTCTTGAATACATCATTTTCGGCTCCTATTACATTAGAACAAAAATTCTTTAAAAAATCTATAACCAGCTTCTCGCTATTATCTATCTTCATTCTCATTCCTTTAAATTCTATTTCGCTTGTATATCACTATCCCTAATTCAACCAGTTACCTTATCTATCTAATTTGCCTAATCACGTTTCATTCAGTTGGCAAGGAGTTGGAATTTTATGCAACTGAAATTCCAAAAAATTCCCAGGGTTAGTGAAGAGAAAACCGCGTTATCACAAATTAATAACCGCAAATTCTTGTACAGATCCCTAGCAAAATTAATCCTGGTATGAGTCCGTGCAAATAATCCTAGTATAAGTTTGCAGTTATTAATATAATTTAAATAGTCACTTATCAACACAGATACAAATTAATGAAAGAAAATTGCTTTTATTCGGATATTTGATTATTTAAAAGTCAATCCCTATACCTGTGAATCACTCCCTTAACATGTCAACCCCTAACCTAAAGATTGAAATAGTAATTTTATATCTAGTTGATGTGGATGGCTCGGGTTCGAGTCCTTAGTCGACTTAGAAATAAGCGTCCGAGTCACAGACCTGTTAAGTTCCCTACTGACTGTAAACCGCTAACTTCTTACAATTGTCAATGCGGACACTATTCCATCGCTTATAGTTCCCACTCACTCTCTCTACCACTGATTGACTAACCTTGTGACGTTGGAGTATTCGCGATTTTCTTGTTACTAAACTTATGTATTTTTTGTAATTTGAATCGCATAAAATGCCAACCGAAAATAAAACACGATTAAGCAAATTAGATGAAGAAGGGAAGTATAATGAATTGAATTAAGGATAGTGGTATATAAGCGAAATAGAATTGAATAGAATAAGAAGGAAACGGATGATAATGACAAGCTGGTGGATGTTTGTAAATTGGAATTATTGCAATTAATCATTTGTTGAAAAATTGCTCAGATGTAACTCCTGGCTAGAGTATTAGGAGTCGAATCTGCTACATCAAAGAAGTGCCTCACTGGTAGCGAGTGTGTTGGTAATTTAAGACATCAATGTTTAATTATACGATAGGATTCAAGCGCATAAAGAGAGATTCGAGAGAGATTGCATGTTCTGTGAAGACAGTTAATAAACCGTGTTGTCTTTTTCTGAGGACTCTTCAATTGAGTTTGTGATCTTATTCACTATCCCTCGTCACTTGAACATGGTTACAAATTATGAGGTCCGTTGCTAACAGTGCTCTTAGCTTCTAAGTCCAATGTTAATAAACTGTAGTTCAATCAATCAAAACTCGAATCCATAAATTAAGTGGAATGTTTAAAATGAAAAGAAAGTAATGCAGTGAAAGCCATTTTAATACGCAATACATTGCTTGTGAAACACCTGTTAAATAATTTGTAAAAAAGTAATATTTGGCTTAAAGATATTCGAACATAAATCAACAAAAATAAATTTTAAAATTATTTAAAGGAAAATTAATTAAAAATACTTTATTTGGTTGTTCATTGGATACAACTCTCCTCCCCACCACAAACAATGCAAATACTTACTTATCCACAAACTCCTTTATTATCTTATCTCCTCGATTTTGACAGTTCAGGGCTAAAAAGTATTCTTGAACAAAAACTCTGGTTTGAGGATATTTTCCGAAATCCTGAAAAACAAATTATTTATCAAACAGCGGAATAAATCAAATTTTCAATAAAGTTTATATTTTAAAAATAATATTCATAAATTATTTCAACTGCAATGTAAATTGATTATATAAAGAACAAGACACGTTTCTATATTTTGATCATCTAAAACTGTTATGAAGTAAGTATACATTTAAGTATTTAATTATCATCTGTTAAATGGCACGAAAATTAGTTTGACACTGAATTTATATGTCCTTTTTGATTGATATCGAGACAAGTTGTCATTTTGTATCAAGTAGTCACCGTCTATGAGACATAAAATTGATACTGATGGATCTAAATTTTGAAATTAATGAATTAATTAGTTAACTTAACAGACATAGAAATTTCTAATATAAATTTCTAGAAAGAATTTTTCCATTAAGTGTGTCAATTTTTTAAAAATGTATTTGATTTCATATCATGAAATAAGCCTAAATTTACAATTTCATGAAACTCTTCTTAAAAGTTTCCAAGTTACAGGGCTTATAAAAATATGTTCCCTAAAGTTAAATGATTGTCTCTAACTTTTGACCACAAAATATTCGATAATCGAAGCTTCTTGAAGCTTTTTTACAACAAACGATAAATAGTTATTTTCAAATACTAAGAATATATTTAATAAAACCGAGAAATATGTCGAACATCTAAAATTTCTTGCAATTCCGTCTAAATAATTCCTCAACTATTCAAAGCCAAACTGGCAATCTGAAATGACAGAAATTTAAGGGATCGTATACTCATAAATACTTCTTAATAATCGATCCACTTATCATGCGATGTTGAAACAGGAAAATATTATGAATCTTTTTGCGCCAATAAATCAAGTATATATATGATCTCAACAGTTTTTTTTTTTTTTAATTTATGGAACTAATGATTGGATTCGAATGAAATTTGAAACATATTCAATTTGAATTATTCTCCAGTAAATCCTGCAACAGATCATATTCCTCGTTGAGAAAATTATGTTTCAGAAATTAATTAACACGTATTCTTAATAATGATGATTGTTAATTATTATTAAAAAGTAATGATAATGTGAAAAAAATATAATTATTTTAATCATAATTAATATTTTTTTATTTATTAATACCAAGTGATAAGTTAAGGGATAATAAAAAGTATTAAATAGTATAAGACCCCTTAAGACTGTCATTTCTGACTGTAAATTTGACATTGAATGTTTGATAAATTTTTGGACAGGATTGTATAAAATTTTAAATTTTTTTTTCTTACTGTTAATTAACTACCAAATTATTATTAACATAAAATGAAGTTACCTAATAAATAAGAAATTAATTAAGTGTATCAAAGTTTAAATTTTGAATTTAATTTACTTAGTTAATTAATCCCTTAACGGTATTAGTTATATTTCTTTGAACTGTTTAAGAGTTTATTCAGCTGCTACTTAGAATTGTGAAAATTATTAAGGGTGTCCTATTTTATTTATTATTTTTGTCTTTGACGACATCATCTAATACAATCACAGAAGTGGATATTAAAAAAGAATTAGCATCATCTTAGATTTCAGAGCATTAAGTTAATAATTGTAGTTGAAGGGCATTTAAGAGAATTTAAAAATTGTATTATATATAGTTTTCATAGCAGAAAATTGAGTGAAACAGGGAGCCCCCGTTTTTCTTTAACATGTACTTTGCGATTTGTTCAAAGTGAGTGACACAATGATGAGGTTATTCAGCTAGGTATACCAATTTTGGAGCGTCTCTATGTTGCTCTCTTTTCATTAGAGGCCATATATAATGTGATTAACGTGTGAGGTAAAAAACTTGTTACCCTTGGTGGGTGGGATGACAAGTCCTGATTGACAAACTTCCCTCAACTTTATGAAACTAGCTCTTCCAGATCTCAGCAGCAGTAGATCTTCATTTTTTCCCCAGTAGATATCCAGCCTCCTCCGAAAGTGAAAGAAATTAAAGGAATAAATCCAACAGAAACTTGGATTCTAGAGACATTTTAATGTCCTCCGCCAAAGAATCCAAATTACAAAATGAAGTTACCAAATCTAAAAAACCAGCAACCAAAAAGAGAAAACTCATCTAAAGAGAGTAGGATCTTAATAAAAAGGAAAAAGAAGAGATCGAAACCAGGAAGAACCAAAAGAGAAGAAGACTAATCTGCTGATGAGGGAACAGTAGACTGTCTTAAACTCAAGATGGTAATGGATCATGAATGAATTGCGACCAACTTGTAACGATATAGGAAACTTACTTCCCCTCAATTGTCTTTATGGACTTTTCCTAGAAGCTACTTGATTCAAACAACTTAACTTCCAATTATGCAGTTCATATATAAATTGCAGTGCTGTGAGAAAAAGGAAAGAGAGGTGGAAAGACATGAGATGAGAATAATAATAAGTTTATGGTAATAAGAAGGGTGTTAGTGTGATGTGTGCGGAAGTCTACTGAAGTGTTCAGCGGATTTGGTGAGATAAGGACTCAATGCTTTCGTAGCAGGAGGTACTAGCATCATATTCTGGTAAGGATTATAGAAGGTAAGATTCATTATTTGATGGATTATAGAAGTTGTTAGGTCTCATTGATAGAGACTTTACTTTATTTCCTTTATTTCAGGATTGAAACTTTATTCTTGATCTTTAGTTGAAATTTAGAACTTTTGATTAGAGTAAACTTTAAGATGATAAACGAAATGGGTAACAGGATGCCGTCTCAAATTTATGTATGACATGCTTACTTCTGAACGATGGTTATTTTGTATCATTTGCAAAGATTACGCGCATGATGCATGCAGAGATTTTGTCCCTGATAGTGAAGACGAATTTGTTTGCCAATTAAGCAAGAGATTAAATCCTTAAATCCTATTGAATTAAGCATCATTTCTCTACATAAATTCTCAATTTTGCTTCTGTAAATTTGAAAAATAACTGAAAAAATAAAATAAATTAAAAATAAAATATTCTTTGATTATGTTTTTTTTTTTCTTCTTTTTGCTAGATACCCAATTTTCTCCATACTTACCTAATAAATAATATATTTTTGTTATCAAGGGTTGATAAATCTGATAAAACCTATATTTTTTAATAGTTTTCGCCTGTACTATTGCTGCTATGTTTTTATTAGCTGCAATTTCAGTGTAAGATGAAATTATTCGTTAATTAATATAACCCGGTATTATTACACTGTTCACACAATAATTTTAGTTCAAAATCCATTCGTTTTTTTTTTTTTTTAATATTCAACTTAATTTTAGAAATGATCTTAAAAATTAAATGTCACTGATAATTACAATCGATAAAAATCACTATTATTTTTAGAAATATAAAACCAATTAAACTCCATTGCAAACGAATTTCAGATTTTCTGAAATTATGTTCAGAACAGAGGTATAAATTTAAAACGGAAGCTCACAATTAAGTTAACAATAAGAATTAAAATTTATTCACTACATCCTACTTTTCAATTCAGTTGATCTTGTAAATACTTTTGGCATTCACAACCAATGTGAACTCAAATATCTTTAGAATATCAAATTACAATTAGGGTCAAACAGCAATAGAAATTATATTTTCATGTTAAAATGAATCAAATTCGATTTTAAATAAAACGACTTTTACCATGTTGTGCTTGAGTATCCTCTGGACGATGGGCGTACAGATGTCGAGGACGACCGTAGACCTTGGGTTTTCTCTGCAATGCTGTAAAAGATAATGATTTGAAGATGTATAAGAACTATTCAAATACTTTAATGCCAGATACATTTTGATAATGAATCTGAACCATCCTCAATCAAATACTGCTAACTAGTAAGAAAAATAAGGCAAAGTGTCTCGATTTTTAAATATTTCATTTGTAGCAAGTGATGATAAGAATATAGAAAATATCATATAAACAATAAAAAATACAAATACTTTATTAGTAACATTTATGACAATATGCCAGATTTTATTATGACAAATCATTGAATTCGCTTTAAATTATAGCACCGTTGTTTTCTATCTCTTAAAAAACTGAAAACTTCGTAAGCTTTTGGGACACAAATTTTACAACCACTCGCCCCACACGCGCACATACACCCCACACACGAACGCGCGAGCGCGCACACACACACACACACATATATATTGATTCAGTTTCAACTTTTTTACTTAGTTCTATAAATGTTTTTTTTTTTTTGGATTTTAATTGTTCTCTTCCTTTTGTGTTTTTTAATGATAAATTAATTGCTTTATCTTATACACACACACACACACATACACACACATATATATATGATAAAGTAAATTTATCTTCGCTTTCCTTTTCATTAAAATATTTTTAACGCCAAGCCTTTTAAAATTTTCTCTTACTTCCTCTTTAAGAATCGCGCGTGTTATGGTTACTTGAAAGATTCCGAGCCCATTTAAAAGCTGAATTAACAAGATATCATGAAACACCTTTTTTGGTACAATATAAAATCATTCAACTCGGTCAATATAACACTCCCTTTCTCTGCGGGCACCTGCTGCATAAGATACGCAAATTTCGCGTGCTGTACTTTCGTCAAGACGTTGACGCTGTACTTATGTTATCATCAGTAAATGGATACTAATAGACATGACTGAAAAGATCTGACTGCCAATTATTTCTATAAGAAAGTACCAATCCAATAATATATGAGAAGGTGTTTTCCCATATATATAATTAGATGAAAAGGAAATAAATTACAGCAATGTTTAAAAAATAAGTTCATTCAATCATCTAAGTTGCAAAACTCCTAATACGGATTTTGAAAATTAATCACAGTTATAAATTAAACTCTAAATTAAAAAAATGATGAAAATTCTTACTTTCAATTGCCACTAAAATTTTAATTTAATAATTCATATTTTGACATTTCCGTGATAACCACACTTCACAATAAACAAAGAAAAGGAAGTATCCTGAATAAATCGGGTGAATATTTTCTCTACGAAAGAAGCGAACATTTACTACTGTTACTTTTAAAGTAAATTGTGATGTTAATTAATTAATTTATCAACGTAGTTAATCAAACACTACATAGATAGATTAATCCGGCGATAATGTGGATGAATAGAATTAAAATAAGAAATTCTACAATCTAATTAATTCAATTTTTTTTTAAAATTATACGAGTTCCCGTAGCTTAAAACACAAACTGAATAAGGCTTAAAGAAAAGTTTTTTCACTAAAATCTGATTTTAATGTTATTAAGAACAAGTTTTGTTTTAAAATCATGGTAAAGGATGTATTATTATAGTTACCTTCAAATGAATTAATATCTGATGACTTTATATTTTAAAAGTTTTTCTTATTTAAAAAAAATTAAAGGACCAGAAACACTTATAACTGATTAGGTAATTAATTTATATTTAAACTTCCTCCTTGCATATTTTCAAATAAAATCACAACTAAAATTAAATGTTGGAGAGTTAAAAAGTAAACTATAACACAGGGAAGGGCAAATAGCGGCCTGTGAACCACATGCGGCCCGCTAAGTGTATTTTTACGGTCCGCCAAGACAGTTAAAAATCAGCCTTGAAATGAGATTTCTTTCCCTTGAGTAATATCATTCAAAGCAAAACTATATTTTTTGGCAAAGCAAGCAGGAGAAAGGCACTTTTTATAATTTCTCTTCCCCCTCCCCTCTCTTGATAAAAAAAAAAAGAAAAGAAACAGAAAGTACCTAAAAGGGTTTATGTTAAGATTGTGGATCATCTGCAAGGGTTGGAGGACGAGATCACTCAAGATGTCAGGACGAAACAAAAATGGAATCTAAATTCAATTCGCCCTGTTATCTCTCACTGCTCACATTAACACATCTCAGGAGCTGCAACTTGAACTTAAGATCTTTATATTTGGGTCTACATATATTTGTGACCAATGTTTTCTTGCTTAAAGATCAACACAAGTAAATACAGATGTTCCTTGACAGACATTAACTTGCAGGTTGTGATGAAATCTCAACAAGCAATCTCCCTCCTGATTTTATAAAAAATTGTAGAAAAGTGAGATATAATCAGTTTAATGAGACATGTATCCTCAAATCAAATTTGCTTGCAACTATAGATTATGTGAAATTAGAACAAAAATAAATTGAATGAAACTCCCACTATTTTATTTAATTTATATTTATTGATTTTTTTAAATTTATACTTTTTTAAAATGAAAAAAAAAAAATTAATGTAATCATTTAAAAAATACACCCCGCCTCTAGTCTTCGCTTCCATGAAGTGACCCCCTGAGCCAAAACAATTATCCACCCCTGCTTTAACATATATTACACAATAATCAACTGAAAATTGCTTGCATTCAATATTTCTATGTATGTAGTTTTACAATCGTGCACATTTTATTTCATATTATTAAATTATATTAGTTATACTAATATTTAAATTGCTCAGATTTTTAAAAGTATTTTATTATTTTCTATTCATTCTATTTTCAATTCAGATGATAAAATATTCTAATAAGCTTCTTTTGAAAGGGAATTATTCGTTCACAAATTTCCTCACCATTTTATCTAAAATTTTTCAAAATTTATTTGTTTAACCAGGAAAGCACAAGTCTATATTCATTGGCTTATGATTAAATAATAGGTAAAAAATTTCAAATAGATTCGAGGATATTGCATACATTTTATGAAAAAAATAACGGTTTTAATTCTTTTTTGTTTTCAGATTTGAATGTACTGAAGTACTTTTAATTAGAATTTGAGAAAAAAGTTTGAAAAAAAAACTAAAAAGATTTTATTTTAAAACATATTTTATTGTAATGTATTTAAAGAGTTCGCCTAACTTAAAAAAATAGAAAAGTAACGGTATCATATTCAATTCCTACTAGAAAAACTTATTATTATTTTTTTTCCGATTTTTATTAAAAAATCATGCTGAAAATGAGAAATTTGATATATTTTTTTAAAGAAGGAACACGAGTATGTTTGCGTCTCTTGCTTAGCACGTTTTTGAATAGAATTACCAATTTTTGACACACATGAAAAACTTCGCACAATTTCGCTCATCATTTATGAACTCTTTTTCCCTCCTTAACTTTTTTGTATTTTAGAACGTTTAATGTGCACGTATCGTCTGAATTGCATCCGCGCTTTATTTATTTCATATGTGAAGATAACTGACATTTTCAAGAAAAACATTTTACTATCGTACGGTCATTGCTTATAATTCCAAGATCATTTTGATTCAAAAGAAAAAAAAATACAAGAATGAGTTACTTTTTTTTAAAAAATGCGGTACAAAATAAATTTATTTATAAATTTTAATGTAGATTATGCTCCTGAATAAGTAATATCTTATGAAAATGAAATTAGCAAATTAATAAGGCAACCGAAATAACCATGACAAGGAAAAAAATATCTTAATTTATTCTAAATTTAAATAATCCTCATTTTTTTTAAAGTTAAAGGCAATGGAAGTCATATTTTAACATTGAGATATTTGTATATTTATGTATCTGTTTATGCAAAGAAAATCATATTTATATATAAAAATAATTATGCCTAAACAATTTTTTAATAATAAATAGCTGTATTTACATTAGTAAGTCTTATTTTTAGATACAGGGGGTGGACAAAAATATGGAAACACCTTGTAAAATGCATGTTTGAAAAGAAAGATTGATTTTAATGAAATATGTAGGTGGCGCTGGCGGTTTTGACTACTAACGCCACCTATACAACTTCGTAAATGTGCTAAACAGTTCAGTTGTTGTCGGAGTACTGTTATGTGAGGTTGTCATTGCATTATGTCAGAGTTAACAGACTTCGAACGTGGGCAAATTGTTGGAGCACGTATGGTAGGTGCTTCCGTAAGCAAGGTAGCCGAGGTGTTTAGTGTTTCAAGAGGTACTGTATCGAAGATTTATTCCGCATATTTGAAAAGCGGAAAAACATCATCTGCTAAATCACAGCGCGGACGAAAGTGTGTGCTGAGTGATCGTGACAAACGATCATTAAGGGCAATTGTGACGAAAAATAAGAAGACCACAGCTGCAAAAGTTACTGCTGATATGAATGTTGTGTTACAGAACTCTGTGAGTACCAAAACAATTAGAAGGGAGCTTCATAAACAGGGAATTTCTGGCCGTGCTGCAATTAAAAAGCCACTCATCAGTGATGCTAATGCCCGTAACAGGAAAAGGTGTGTTTAAGTCATAAAGCCTGGACTATAGGGCAGTGGAAGCGTGTAATATGGTCTGACGAGTCTTCTTTCACATTGTTTCCCACTTCTGGCCGAGTTTACGTCTGGAGAACGCCATCTCAAGCCTATAATACAGACTGCTTGTTGCCAGGAGTGAAACATGGCGGGGGTTCTGTTATGGTTTGGGCAGCCATATCGTGGTTCTCTGCTGGCCCCATGATAACTGTGTCAGAGCACATGACTGCCAAGACTTATGTGAGCATTTTGGCAGATCAAGTTCATCCCATGGTACAAACTTTGTTCCCCGATGATGATGGTGTCTTCCAAGACGACAAAGCCCCTGTTCACACAGCTCACATTGTCCAGGACTGGTTTTCTGAGCACGAGGAGGATTTGTCCCATCTCCCCTGGCCACCACAGTCACCAGACCTGAATATTATCGAACCTTTGTGGTCTACATTGGAACGGAAAGTGCGTTCTCGTTATCCACCGCCAACATCGTTATCTGAACTTGCCACCGTTATGCAGGAAGAATGGTATAATATTCCCTTGGCACACATAGAGGAACTGTATTTATCCATTCCGAGAAGACTGCAAGCTGTTTTGGATGCCAACGGGTTTCCTACACCATATTAGGCAAAGAAACATGTTTATTAAAGGGTGTTTCCATATTTTTGTCCAACCCCTGTACATCTTGTATGAAAACCACAGCATTCAACAAGTTTAAAAATTTGTAAAATATGCATAAACATAACATTTTATACACTGAAAGAAATTATAATTAAAAAATTTAAATTAATAAGATATGTAACGATTTTTTTTTTAATTTGATTCAAATTTTTCTTAGTTTTTATAAAAATATTGTCCAATATCTAAAATTTGTGAGTGATGACTAAAAAAATAAGTCCATTATGTAAAAAAATTATTTTATTTTATATAATGATATATCAGCACTATTTACTAGAAAAAAATTAAATCCATTATGTAAAAAAATGATTTGATTTTATATAATGATATATCAACGCTATGGATAAAGTAGATTTTGAGAAAAAAAGTACAAGAATATCTTAAAAACTACTTTTTGAGAAAAACGCAAGCACAAATATTTTTTAATGACGAGGCGCCTGTTTGCTTACTGTTCTTAAATTCAATTTCCCAACGTTCTATTGTTCAAATTCTCATAAACATTTCAATTATGAAATCAACGATTCACCCTCCATTTTCTAACAGCAAAATGAAAAAAAAAATGGATATATTTAACCATTTTGTTGTTTCTGTTAATTAAGAAAATTAAAATTGTAATTTAAAGATTATTAAAGAGTTTAATTATTTGAAGTTAAGTTTCTTATAGAAAATTGTATTAAATTTCAAGGGTGAGTCCCAAAAAATGCGCTTTATATATAAAGTGTAAACTGATATATGTATAGGCAAATACAAAAATTATTTAAATATTGTAAAGATCATAAAAATTTTCTCTGTAAATACCATAAAAATATCTTCATTCTTCTTAGATGTTTGCTGTATGAATTTCATTTATATTTTCCTGCATTTGAAGTGTCAATCTTTGTAGATTTATTCTTAAATAGCCCTTCCCTTTCAAGTTTTTAAGAAATATTTATTATTTTTATCATAATATTTTATTTTTATTTTGTTTGCAATATTTCATGACTATTATGTTTTGAATTTTATTTTACAGAATTATTCATACTATTTACATCTTAGTTTTGTTAATTTTACTTCATACTATTTACATCTTAGTTTTGTTAATTTTACTTCATA
>BMAW01046847.1:371754-391303 GCA_019974015.1 Nephila pilipes | reverse complement strand
TTTACTTCATACTATTTACATCTTAGTTTTGTTAATTTTACTTCATAGTTTTTACCTAATAGTTTATTATCTTTTTGATTCAGTATATAGCTACAATTTTACTAAGCATTCATACACACAACTATTTCATTTCGGAGTTTTCTTTATTCGCTTAAAATACCTCTTTCGTTCAATAATAAATGATTTCTCCCTTTATTTTTCCAGGCCAAAAGGATTCTTGCTTTTGAGATGCAAAAAAAAAATGTACTTCTTTACAGAAATTTTTTAGTTTCACTTGGAATATTCAATTTTATATGTAGCATTTTCAAATATCAATACTGTAACATTTTCAAAAATTATTTTGAGGGATATCAATACAATAAGGAGTATAAAATTTATTTAAACAGCAGCAAAAATTTAATTATTTTCCTTATAAATCAACAAAATTGTAAATAGATTAACTGTTTTTGTATGCTAATTTTTTAAATGCACGTTTTTATAATAGCCTTCCTGAATAAAAACACTTTGCATGATTTCTTTCATGTCTTTAATTGCAACCACATATGCCAACATGTATTTAGGGGGGGGGGAATATATACATGAAATTCTATTTCCCCCGCCATTATCTTACACTTGCAAAAAGTATTCAAACACGCGGTTTTTTTTTTTTATTTATTTATTTATTTCGTTTCCTTCCAAAATTTTTGAGTGAATTCTCTTATAATACATAAATTATCTTCGATAAAAAAAAAATAAAAAAAAGATGAATAGCTCGTTGAAAAGAGTCTTACCCAACAAAAGAAATCACATATTTCTGAGGTGGGTGTTGTCCTTTCTAGGAGTAAAGATATTGTTACGATAACTTCTTCGGCTACGCTTCTTGTCATCCAAGTTTGACCCTTTGGAAAAAGGAAAAATATATATTTTTTTTTTCAAATTTTCTTTTTCAAAAGTGTGTGCATATAAGATATGAATTCATTTCATAAGTCATAATTTTCTTGTACATCATAAAAACAATATATTAAATCTTATAAAAATGTTTCAATATAACTCTTGCGAAAAACGTTTCAAAAATATTTAAGTATTATATAGACACAAAATTAATCCCAGTTTGAGATTTTAAAAATTAGGAAAAATATATTTCCCGTATTTTTTCATATGTGATAGAAGAATTTCTACTAAAGATAATAATTTTCCAGTACATCACTAAAAGCAGAATACTTTAAATGTTATAAAAAAATTTAATGTAACTCTTACTATTTTTTTAAAAATAAATACATAAGCATTATATAGGCACAAATTTAATCCAAGTTTGATCCTTCTTCATATAAACAAGAGTAAATTTTCTGCATTTTTTTTTTTCAAATGCGTACTTATAAGACAAATGTATTTTATTAAAAATAAATATTTTTTCTACATAATCAAACACAAGATATTTAATGCTATAAAAATGCTTCCATATGATTCTTATGAAAAATGTTTCAAATAAGTTCGTAAGGAAGTGATAAAATTATATAGTCATAAATTTAATCTCAGTTCAACCCTCTAGAAAATTGGGAAATATATTAATTGTATTTTTTTCCCGAAAGAGAATACAAACTCAAATGAGAAGGATTCCTTGTACGAGTACGAGTAATAATTTTCCTGTACTTCATAAAACACAACATTTAAATAATATAAAAATGTTCAATACAGGGCACAAAGGAATCGTGGAATCTGTGATATATTCAATTTTTAAAAACAAACGATTTAATCTTAATGTGATACTTTTTAAAATATTATCTTTTCAACTTTTAAAAGCAAACGATTTAAACTTAAAGTGATACTTTTTTCAATATTCTTTAATAAGATATATTTTTTTGGCAACACCAGATCATATTTTTGATTTTAGATAATTTACTGGCAACAAACATAAAAGAAGATAATTGAGTTTGGTTCCAAGGGGTAACGACGAACGTTGAAAAATGGTGCTTGTGTAAAATTGTGTATCTAATTTATGTTTGAAAAGATGTGTGCAAATAAATGTGATGTCCTGAAAACAAGTCATCTTTATTAATAGTCTGCAATACAGTAAAAATACTAAGGGGCCGTATATAAATTTATAAATCTTAATTAGCGACCCATTCATTACGTAGTGGAAATAAAACTGGAAAAGTACAGCGAATAATTCGCTTGGAAATGATCTGTAATAACCTCCCCCCCACTTCCTCCCACTGTTTAAATATCTCTAGAAATTGCGACGGAATTCGAATGAAATTTGGAATATGGGCTATTCAGACCATTATCTTCTAAATTTTATTAAGAAATTGCACCCCATAATCGAAAAATTGTTTTAGAAGTTAATTATCTCAGTTAATCATGTTAATTAATACGTTATCATCGTAATTTAGTTCCCTCTGAGCTATTAATAATAATATCAATTTGATCTCTCTGCAATGAAAATTTCGGGTGTTCCTTTTTTTTATGACTGTACACCCTTGAGAGTACCTGATATCAATCTCGACGTTTCTGGGAGCATTCTTGAAAGAGACGGGAATTTAAAATTGCAATATTTATTAAAGGGGATATTCTCTGGAATCATCACTGTAGCTGTTAAACTAATTTAGTTTTGAATAGGACAGTTTTAGATTTAGAATCATTTCTATCTTTGCGAAATATTCAATTGTAAATTGTAAGATCGAACAATTTTATATTAAGTTGCTTAATTATTTTTTTTTACCTTAACATAGATCACTGTTCTTTTTCATGTACAGCCGTGAATTTAATGAAATTATTTAGCTAAGTAAAACTGTTTTATTTTTTAGTACGATTTTGTGAGTTTGGACCAATAATTTATTCAAATTTCAGATTCTCCATATGGTTAAAAAATTTGTGATTCTATATTGCTTCCCTGTTAGAAATTGACATGAAAATATCTTTAGAGAGAAGGAAATGAATATCCAATCGTGCAATCATTAAAAAAGGCTAAATTTTAGAGTAAATAAGCAGATCAAATTGCAATCTTACTTTTACTACAACGTCTGATATGATGTTTAAAGCGGAGTGGAAAACACTTTCATCTTGCAGAGGCGTCGAAAGAACCATATCCACCAAATTCTGAAAACATAAAATAAAGATATACAATTAAAAATATATTCAAACTATAGAAATAAAGTATTCAGAATTGTCTGTAAATTATACATCCATAATTTTTGTCAAATGAATGAAATGTGAGATAATGTATTACAGAAGGAGCTATTATTTTACCTTATACATATGTAACAATCATATCACATCATTTGTTAAGGTTTTAATACAATTATGTAATAGATCAAAACGTTATGAAATTTGTTACAAGATTTAAAAGTTTTTTAATATTTTGTATTTCACTATTTTCAATTAATTTGAAAAAAAAAAATAGTTTATAGAATTCAGTCAAGACTTTTTTCTTGTATGTCACCCTGCTCCTTCTCTGTAAGGTTGTTCATACAGTATTTTGGCTTCTAAAATTATGGGTATATATTCTTCATCACGTATTAATTTCCATTTGTATGTGTATTCTTGCTTCGTTTAATTTTATCATGAAATTCAAGAATTTGTTTCATAAAACAAAAGAAGAAGGTATTGCTTTAAATAAACTGTTTTGATTAAGCAAATTAAATAAGTCTTAAACTCAATATCGATTGATTTTTTTTGTCAAATTTCTGAATTCTTCCGGATACCAAGTTCGATTTTTTCCCGCCAATTTAATATGCAAGGGACTTAAGTTTAACAAGACAATCGGCATGCACGAAAACTGACGTGAAAAACTTCATCGCCAAAAAAAAAAAAAAAATTGCTGCTAATCCGGTCGTAATTTTCAAACATTTTTGAATACAGAGCAACTCAGAACATATTTACTTATTACTATCGAACTCGTGATTTCGAAAACAACTTAAGCAATTTATTTTTCTCTAAAATAAAATAATTAATCCTTGTTTTCTAACGAGCTCACACATTTCTTTTTATTAATATTTTGAGCTACTTTATTAAGTTATTCGGATTGTGAAGGAACTGTGACTTTTGTAAAATAGCATTACTATGTAAGAAGTATAGTGAATGAGATATAAAAATTGGTGGTACTAGAGAGAGATAATGGGAAATAGAGAAATATTAAAGAGATTGGTAATCACACTATATGTGTATAAACAAGTGTGAGATGATATTCTAAGAATGCATCTCCGTTTCGGAATCCCGTCGATAGGAAGTATATTGGAATGGGATCTAGTTTATTCAACCGTACTGACTGTGATTAAAATAAGGGGAAATATTAGTTATAATATTCGGTTAAGGACGCGATTAGGTGAACATTCCACATTAGTAATTCATTCTAATAGTCCGGTAGCGTTTTGCCATTCTTGCACGGTGATCACCGAGAACGTGAGCCGGCAACTGTAGATAAAAGAACCGGTCTAACGTGAACAATCAAATACAAAAAAGTGAATTCATCCTTCTACAACATCACCTATATAAAGGGAAATTTCTACCGTAACAACCACGTAGCTAGCGTTAACCTGGCTCCTCTCCCTCTCCTCCTACTAAATAAAACCTTTCGAGAGAAACTAATAGGAACACTCTCCACTGCATATCATTAGCCAATGAAAATTCAGCCACTCAGTAAATCCTCTCAACACAAAGACAAATGAGATCAACATTGAACCATTTGGAATTGATGCTGGATCGCTTCAAATGTAATTGCTGGATTTGAAAACCAAAGACTTGTGGAGTGGCAAGTTCACAGAACTCAAGAGCAAGTTAGAAGAGTTGGCGGTCCAGAAATGCATGCATATCGCATATATAAGGCACAAACTCACAGCTCTAAAAGAAATTCCGTGAATTGAGGCCCTCATATTCGGCGCATGGAATAGTCTTCCAGAATACTATAGTGAGGTGAAGTTGGCATATTGAGTGCTGACGATCTTCGGGTCGACATATTCGTGTGAGCAAGCGTTCTCTTGCATGAATATAATAAAAAAGTAAAGTTGGGAGTCAACTAACAAATAAAAATCTAGAGTCGTGCTTGAAACTTAAGATAACAAATTATAAGCCAGATTTAATCAAACTTTCAAAAGGCATGCAAAGCCAATGGTCCCATTGATGTAATTATCTATATATGAGTTTTTATATGAATAAATATTATTCCGTATTTAAAGTCGTTTGTTTTAAATAAAAAATCAAATATATATATATGCAAATACTATAACATTAAACATAAAAACTTTAGTAGCTCTTTAAAAACTGGGAAATTTTGTAAATTGTAACTTTTGGCTCTTCCGTTTCAATAGGTTGCCAACCCCTAAGCTAGTCAAATCGTCAACTGATATTTCTTTATTAACTTTTTTACTTCTGTATTAGATGAAATATGTTTCGTCTAAACATGATAAAGAAATTATTGTCAACTTTCCTTGACTACCAACTGGTCGTACCGGCAGTCCTTATTCTAAATCGTAATAAACTGATATAGCATTTCGGAATTGATCTGTATTGAGGGATTATGTCTATTAGTATAAATAATTACGCCAGTTTATCGTCGTGAATTAAAGCTCTATTAGTCCATATGTTTTCGGACAGTATATTTTTTTAACTCGATTTCTCCACCAAAAATTTTGAACTCTTTATATAATATATCAGAACTATAATAAATTGATATTGTGTTTTCCTACGTTGGTCCCTTTTCTTCCGCTCATTAACTTTTAATTAAGCTATTCTTAAAAAACAAAAACACCTGTACATATGTATATGTGACACTCTGTATACAAATATTAAATAAAAATGTCTTTTATTGTGCATTTTTGTTTGATATTCCCTTCCCGACATAAAGGTTTCTTGGTAATTTACCGGTAGACCGGTACCGCTTTGAAATTTTCCGATTTGCAGGTAATAGAATAAATCAGTAAATTTGCAACCCTTAGTTTTTAATCTAACAAAGATTTTTAAAAAAGAAAATATTTCTGTAATCAGAATTTAGTAATACTATGATTCAGAAGTACACACATGAGATTATTAGTTCACTTGATCAAGCTGTACATCAAACTAAAAATCACGACGAAAAGATTCAATTAGGAAAAAAAATTCATCTTTATTCTATATCTATCCAGGGAGCATGGTATCAGAATAGGTCATGGTCATGAATTCATGGCAAATGATGTTTCAGTCGAATTGTGGGTTCATGTCGTGATGCCACTAAAGACTCATCGAATAATGGGGCTGACGTCCTCCAAATCCTCCTCTGGGCGTGGTGTGGCAGTGGAGTATAAGCTCAGATGTCATCTTCTTCACTTGACCTATGTTCAAAATTACGTGACTAAAAGCTCTGGCACTACTTTTTAGTAACGACATTAATAAATTTCCATTCACTCACTCACTCCGTCAATGCGTTATAAATGCTGAGTAGTGATGGCAGCGACCTTGTGGCCGGCGTTGCTTCAGCCCATTCGTGGGATATAGTCCAGATTCCATAAAACCTCGGTGTGTAGCGAGACAAATACTGCATATACTGTACTCTAAATCCTACCGCTGGAGTGTTTGAAAAGATAAGAAAGTGAGTTGACAGTTGAGGTGTCTTTCCGTTATTTAACCAACGTGGTTCAAAATTACGAGGTATATTTCCAGTATATTTCAAATTGCTTTTCAATACTATGTTCAATATGATCAGGGTTGAACTTGTTTCCGACAATTCATGGGTTCGAATCTTGATTACACTTAAAACCCATCGTGAAGGGGGGCTGATGTAAGTTAAATCTGTAAGCGTTCAATATCCTCACGTTGGAATGAAGTGGAAGTTAGGAAAATGGGGTACCATTAAGTCCTCGAAACTTGTTCAGAATTATGATACGTACAATATTTACGTCACTAACAGCTCTCGTGTTACTCCTAAGTGATTAGTAAGGCATTAGTAAGCAATCGATTAGGTAGAAGTAGGTGGTACTCATTCATTTTCTAAGTATTGTTAAAATTAGCTTTGTTAAATCTCTGGCTTCTATTTTACTACAGAATAAAAATGATTTTACTATGCCTCTATTATTTTTTGTTCCAATCTTTCTAAGCGATTTATAGTATCAATAAATAAACGGATTTTTCCCATTTACCACCGATTAAATCATTTTCATGTTATGGTTGACATAGTATTCTGAGTTCAATCGCATATTGGTAGAAAGGGCTATAAATGTGCTTCTCAACTTTTATTACAGAAGATGTAGAGATTTTTATTATCTTGTTTACATTTACTACAGATGCACTTAAAGTTATACAATTGTTCTTGGAACTGCTAAATCTAAAAAATAAACATGTTTATTTCTGCTAGAAACAGCTGGATATTTGTTTGGGTATCTTATAGTCAAAAACAATATTCGAAGCTTTGTTTTCCCTTTATTACTTTTGTATAGGTTAGATTTGATATATAAATGTTTGGTTGTGTTTCGCAGATTTTTTTTCTTATAAGGAAATATAAATATTGTTGGAGAAAAATCTTTATTTGTTCGAGTAGTATTCAAATATTTGAAACATTTTAAGGTATACCTTTAAAACGTGATTTTCGGTCAAAAAGTCGATTTTTTTTATTTACGGTCTATTATTGAATCCGGATTTCTTAGCTTTGTAGAACAGTTTCAATTTTGTTTCTATCTTACATAGAACTTGAGTTATAAGCATTTTAATAATATTCTGTGTCAAATTTTAGTTGCATTCTGCTACCGGAAATGGAACTTTAATGTTTGTTTTTCATTGATATTTTACGTAATACCGCCATCAAAATATCTTCCAACGTGCAAGATGAATTTCCTAAGCCCCAAAATGCAAATGAATATTTTAATGGTGTGATATGATAAAGAGTACTAAAGGAAGTTTTTGTTTGTTTGAAAACTGTGAAATTAGATGCATATGATGCAATTATACAATTTAACGAAGGACATCAAGGCTACTTTAAAGTCTTAAATAAGCTGAACATTGAAAATCCGGGCTACTTCACCATAAAAGGATACAAAAAGTTGGATTACAATTGAATCAGGGAATTGAAGTGTTATACAACATCTGTTAAATGTAAGCTTAGGAAAGTTTCAAAGGCCATCAGGAAGAAAAGGATAACTTATTTAAGTTACACACATAGTGAACTTTACAAATCGGGGGCCTTTTAATGTTAAATGTTTATTTAATTGGGTAAGTTTCTTGGTTGATATGTATTTTCAACTTTTTCTCAAATTCAAGATTTTCATATTTTGCTTCAGCGCAAGACATCGTATTGAAAAAAGTTATGTATATAATGTTATGAAACTGTCATGGAATACTCTATGAAAGTGAATTCAGGACTTGAACCTCTCTTATTGTTATAATGCGATTACTTTGCATTTTATTGATGATAAAAGTCATAACTTATCACAAATTTGTACGTTTTATCTGTATGTTAAAGTATGACTTCCTATAAATATTTAATTTTCAGGGTTATAATTGTGAGAGAGGCACAAATCCTAAACTAGATTCAATACACCATAATAAAATTTTCAGAATTGAAATATCTCTATTTAAATTTCAGTTTTGGTGTTTTGCGCAAGAGCCATTTTACTGGTATTTTTATGTATTTTTTGAGCTGAAATATTAAAACAATTATTAATTTATGCAAATTTTACATTGTATTTTTAAGTTTTTAGCCATAACTTATAGTATAATGCATATAAAAAGTTATTTTTTCAATTATTTAAAAAACTACTTTTCGAAGGTAGGCGTATACCTTAAGTTAAATTTACTTAAAGCTATATTAATTAGGAAATATTAACGGAAATGTAAACTTCATGCATTAAAAAATTCCGGAAACGTTTAGTGAAATTTTTTTCCGTGTATAAATTTTCTTTAGCTCAAAGTCAGAAACCAACCAATCACATGAGATTTTGTAATCAACAAAAAGTATTGCTTTGTGACTATAGTTTTAAGGGAAAAAATTAAATTCAAAGTCTTAAATTAATTTTTTACATAGTATCAGAATACCTTAAGAAACAAGAAAAAACTACTTAAATCAAGACATAATTGAGAAATTATGAGTTTTAATTCCGACTTATAACTCAATTCATAAAATTTAATTCCAACTTATAAGCAAATCCAAGAGCTGGAATTTTCACATAAAATTTTCAACATAAGCAACACCATACGTGTACTATTCTATTATAATCATTTCTATTGTTAAAATACATGCTTTTGCTAGATTTTCATCTAATTTTAAAATTATAATAACTTTAATATTTATATACTTTTATGTATTCTAAAAAGTGTTCGTTGTATAACATCATAAAATATAATTTGAATGCAAATATCAAAATTATAGTCGGATCTCTCAATGGCAACCTAAAAATGAAAGAGGTTAGGTAACGGAGTTTCTACTCTAAAACGAGTAGAACATATCCTCATATCATGGATATTGAATTATATTGAATTTAAATGATATAATTGGAAGTTTGAGAACTTACGTAAAAAACTAAGGTTTTAAAATCAAATCCCAATATATAATACGAAGAATTATGTTTCAAAGTATTTTAAATTAATGCGATTTAATCTATTTAACCAAGCGTCTTAGTTTTACCCAAGCTTTTTGCTCTGTTAAAGAGGTAGGTCAGGTCGCAAAAGCCACCAAAGGTTCTCATCGCAGTTAGGCTTAAAAAAAGAGACTTAGTCCCCTTTTCCCATTTCACAAAACTAACTTCTTGCTAACCAAGATGGGAGAAGAGAATATTTGTGGTGAACTCTGCTAAAGAAGGAGTAGCCTGGGTAGAATTTACTAGGAGAAATTTCTCCAATGAAGATGGAGCTAAATATTGAAATTAAACATTTAAGTAGTTTTTTTAAGTGAAACCTTCATCCAATGCCATAAAAACTCCTTCTATTGATTTGATGTAGGTAATTATTATTTCATTGAAGGTTCCTGTAGCATGCGGACTTTGATTCAATGTACGTGGGCATGATAGAGGATACGAGACGTGAAATTGAAATATCTTCTTAATAAATGTTGACTATGAAAAAAAAAATTAATAAAACATTTTTAGCACATAAAACATCATTCAAACAGAAAATTCTCGAGTTTGATCGTTATGATTTGGACATTAAGAAAATAACTTGGTTTTGAAAATAAAATTGATTTTACTCTAAGTGCAAATTATTTTGATGCCATCTGTTGATGAGTCAGACCTTGTATTAAATGTAATTCTAACAGTCTGTTACAATCCAATGGTGGGAAAATTCCCAAGGAAACCACGAGTCTTTTAGTTTGAGGCAACTTTTCAATTATATGGTATGGCAGAGAAAGTTTCTGTGATAAAAAAAATTTGTCAATTGATTTGAACCCTGAACAGTCTGATTGACAGTGTAAATGAGCAGGCCATTACACTACCTGTGCTGATGAAAGCGACAACGATGGAATCACACCTCAATACTAGCTTTGCATCCACCCCTTTTAATTGGCTCCCGACTTTTTTTCCATCTAATTTTTAATAACTATCCAACAATGTTTAGGCTTAGGAGGTCTTGGTTCTAAAAGTACCAGATTTTGATAACAGATGACATTTCTAAGTCAAGTTGGGGTTACCATTGTATCCTTCCATCTGGGTAAAGACACTAAAACAAATGTGGCATCAATCCGTAAGTTAGTTTTGATTGCTGCCACGACCGGTTTTCCACGCTACTTTGCATTGAGTTTTTACCATCGATGAGATGGGAATTCATAATTATAAACTGGAAACCAAGCACCAATTGAAATAATGGCGGATTTCCAGCGAAACTGCTCAATAGATGGTGAATACGGCCGGAAAAGTTATGGAGATGTTTTTTTGAATATGAAAGGAATCATGGGCTGATTAGAAACACGATCTGTGGACAATACTGATATGTGGTCTCCTTGATCATAGAACAGTGGATTTTAATTTGAGATGGTCCCCCTCAAACTTTTTAAATTTACAGTTGAAATACCCAGAAAGGATCATTGCACGCTCATTGTTTAGGAAAGTGATAGGCTCTATCTGGAGGAAATGGCGCTTTTCTTTCTCTTTGAGGCAACCCTGCATCCCTCTGGGTGATGCATTTAAATAAGAAGTTTCCAAAATTGTCTCACATGCACACAAGAATTCTACAGACACGCACACGATTTCAACAAGCACTTAACACACACATTTCACAACACACATACACCCACACGCACAATATGTAGTGCTATCCTCCTATATCTACGTTAAATTACCATTTCTAAATCTCCAAAGTATAAACAATTATATGCTTGTTAACTTTAATTCTATTAATTTCAATAAATCTAATGAATGCACATAAATGATGGCTTTCTCTTTATGTGATTGTCATTCTCCTTCTACTAAATGATCGGAACTTCTCTATCCCACTATACGATTTACTTTGGTTTTGTTAATATCTAAATTCTGACTTTTAGATAAGTAATTAATCAATGAGAAACCTCTGTATCAATACTAAATATGGTTAGTTACCTCATTCCCATTTCTAACACGGATACTTTATAAGCAGCCCTCGGAATTTTGATGTAATTGCGCTTTTATCTAAAAGGGTAAGAACTTTTATCTCATAATCGCTTAAAACCCGATTGTAACGTAGTAAATTTACACAATTTTAAAATTCGATAGTTAAGCAATATTTTCTTTTTTGTCAATCTATAATTAATGTTTTGATTTCGGCTTTAACACTTTACCTTCAGTTCTTTGAGCAAAATTTCCGGTCTGGTGCAACAATCTAAGAGTTTTCGGTATCTGTAGATGTTTTTCTGAAAGTATAAGAATATAGATATTATTAAACTGGAGCGTGAACTTATTAACAAGTGAACATCTTAATTAAGTGTATTCATTGTAAGTAATTAATCAAATAAAGAAAAACTTATTATACTTCAAAATAACTTTAAAAATATCTAAAAATTGACCTAATGAATTGTAAAAAATAAAAAACTTATAAAAATATTTGGTTTGTGGGTCAGTACGACTTCATTTGGAATACAGAGTATTCGAGTACATTCTCCGAACCATTGCCATCTTCGAAGTATAAAAAATTTGAAATTTGGTTCATTTGTTTGTCTGTCTATTATACAAATCCTTTCCACTTATCGTATCTCTCTAAATATTTAGGATGATTTGTTGATGTATGAAAGGAATCATATGCATATTTCCACCGGAATTTTTTTTTTTCCTAATATTTTTTGACATCCCTCCTCCCCCGTGTTTTCCAGCAAATGTAACAAGATTTTTTTTTAAGCATTTTCGATCAAAAGACATTCATATTTAAATAATTTTAATTTTTTGAAATATATTAAAAAAAATAACGGAGAGACACATTAGTTTTTCTTTCAAAACAAATCCAATGTAAAATTGAATGTATAATTGTTGTTTTGTTGCTCCTTTATGCTAATTTACTCCCAAAATAAAACTACTCAAAATGTTGGAAATGTTTTAACGGTTTATAAGAAAATCCAGAGGAATATACCAGTAAGAGGATTTTATATAAATTTTAAAAAAATATTACATGCTTAAAAAGCGAGTTTTTAGCTTTTTCATCTTTTTTTACTATCTACTATCGAAGTGACTATAGAGTTTAATGGCAAAAAACAGATATGGTTGTGAAGCGCCAAACAAGATTTAACGGTGACTTGACATTTGAAAAACGGGAGGAGGGAGTTAAAAATTGATTGACTGGATGGAGGATCGAAAATAGAGAAAGATCGCTAGCGTACCCGGAAGCGCGTCTCTCCAGAAAACACAGACAATGAATCACATATGAAGGGGAAAAGATCACTAGGGTGCCTGGAGATCATGATTCCTGTACCTACCTAAAGAAAGTAATCCCCTTTGGGCCTTCACTATGGAAGAATACCGTTTCACTACACAAAGCTCTGGTGCATTCAACATTGCATGAACAAACAGTGTTTATTTGCTTCCGACATTTCAAATATCACGGTTTTACTTTAAGAATTCACCCGTTCGAAGAACGGTTATTCCAACCAGCACTTATATATTAAAATATCCAAATTATGAAAGCATATTAAGTGCTTAAGACATATATTTTCAATATCTTTTTAGCAAATGAATCCTATATATCATATATATATATATATATATATGCCTAAAAATTTTCAAGCAAAAAGAGTTTTGTTCTGGAAGCAAAGAAGCAAATGGTATATCTTTTTATAATGTTGCGATTGATGTATTAGAAATATTTTAAGCTGAAAATTAAAAATAAGTTCACTTCTAAACTGATCCAAATTTATCTCAATGACAAAATTTCTAATAAATTTTACATAATAATCGTGTTATATTTATCGCCAAATTATTCATTTTAATTTTTACAATAATTTTTATCAAACATCATATCGTTTCACTAAATATGAAATTAATTTGAAGCTTCATACACAACTTCCTAACGATCCAACGCAGAATAACTATAATTTCGTTTACTTTAAATACCTTCTAGTAATTTTTTTGTAGTAAAACTCATTTTCTACTTTTAATTATTCGGTTCAACATGATATTTGTACAAAATGTAAGTCGTAGAATTATTTGGTACATATTTACCTTCCATAATAAGGAATGTAACCACTGGTCTCTCATATAGCAATTAGAAACCTAAAATAAAAATAAAAATAGTTAGTAAAAACTTATTATTAAGAAATATTTAATGTATCTAATATTCTGAACAAAAATATTTAAAAAATAACATTGTTTACTTTTATTTATACTCATTCATATATATAAATGTATCAGTTAAAGAAATTAAATTTATGTTTCAATATTGCTCATTTATAAGAAATTTTTATATGAAAATGAATGTCATATGGAATAAACATACGTAAATCCTTCAATGTACAAACTTATATGGTATGTACAAATTTTAGCTAAAATTCTGGATTCCATTTTTATAATCTTTTAAAATTTTGGGATCTAACCGCAAAATGTAAGTTTAACACAATAGCTAAACTGAGGGGCTCTCAAAAAATTCATATTTTATTTCAATTATTGAGTGTAGTGTTGATAAAGTTTTAAAAACGGAAAATTTTGAAGTATTTAATTTTTTTACGATATTATTATCATAGAATTTAAAATACTTCCCCCCCCCCCAAATGTGTATTGGTAAAGAAGTACAAAGTTTAAAAATTAACTCACACAAATTAATGAAGTTATACATTTTTTTATAATCAATTGTTTTATCCGTTCCTATTCTTCTATAATGTACACGGTTTATCGGTTTTCAAATGTAAGAAAGGCTAGTAAAATTAATAAGCAGTTATATGTAGTTGAAAGGTAAAACCAAATTTTATTCAAAAACTTTCTAGCAAATACAACATATTTCTTTATAATGGGAGGCAATTAACAGTAACATATTTGAATATACGATAGCATCAATTCAATGTTTGCACAGTCTTCTAACATAAAAATATATAATCACAATATCCCATAAGACACAAATACTCAATAACGACAAGCACAGTCGTTCATTCTTCATTTTCTTACAAGTCAATTACTATTCAAGTTCATTCTAGAAGCTTCCCTACTTCTTTCGAGACATCTAGTTTTGTCGCCAAATTTGACGACTTGGCAACTTTTGTGACTACATTTGTCGTCAGGTTGTGTTGCCGAGACCACTCCTATCTATTCAAAAATACGCCTGTCGTATTTTCTCCTTGACTGTAAAACCATTTTTGACAATATCCACTTTTTGGCGAGGAAAACACAAATAGTCCGTAAAAATATAAGTCGCCATTCAAAAACAGAATTCATATTAGATCTAACATGACTTTATAATCTCAAGAGCTTATACATCTCAGTAATATTTAAATGAAATCCTCATTTCCTTTGAAATCATGACAATTTTTTTCGCATTTTTTTCCGACGTTTTTTCTATAAATCATTTCCTTTTTGACATCTCAGAATGAAGGAAATAAGACTGACGCCATTACACATAACGGACTTCTATTTTATAATGGAAAGTTAAATCATATTCCGTTTTTAATTTGGGCATTCAACTTCAATTTCATTGACTTTTTAACCCTTTGTAATCCTTGTCACCTTTCATTGTCGAGAATATTTTACGAGATCCTCATTCCTTTTGTTGTCATGTTATTTTTTCACTTATGTATTATTGCCCTATTTCTTATTTTAAATAGAGTGAACATTTACAGTATTACTGAAAGTGATCTTACGCATGCAGAAAGAAAAAAAAATATTTCAATAGTCACTGTCCCGTCAGACATAGCCCATTTCCGAAAGAAAGAAGAAAACGGGGTATAGTTTTCATTTAAATTCTCGCTTCTTAGAAACAGCTTAATAAATATTTATATCACGAAATTCGTTCTTATAAACATAATTAAGAGTAATTTAAAGTCCGTCAACTCACTTTTAAATACTTTTATACTGGTTATTTGGTAACAGGAAACGTAAGGGCTTTGTTCTTAATATAGATATTGTAATATTAATTGAATAAGTATGTAATATTACACAATAAAAATAATTCTCACGCTTAGCATTTACATTTCATGGCATATATATCCTCTCAGTAGAAAAATCCATTCCGACAAGAACTTTTAATAACCAATCCAGCAGGGGATCTTTGTCTGGATTGGCTATTCTCTGTTCAATGGATTAATATTTCTCAATGCCTGGTTCATATCCTATACTGAGCCAGAGACCATAATTTTTTCTGCCAAAGCCACAACCAATTCAATTACTCAGTTAAATTTGAGAATTAAAGAAATGTATAGGTAAATCTATTTGGTTGATTAATTATATTTAACGTCATATACGGCCAATCTGTGCTAAAAAATCGCTAATTTATTAGTATCCAAATGTATTTATAATTGTTACAAATACATATCTATGATCTAGATGTGAAGGAAGGAAAATAAAGATATGTATAGGTTAACAAAAAGAATAGCTGGGAGAAACTTCTGTAACCCCCTAGAGAGCACAACTCCATGCAGCGGATAGGGAAATGGCTCTATTGATCTACAATAAGTAGTAGAAGGGTTGTGTGTGTTACTAATAATGTTCATAATTACATAATAAATATGTATATTAACAAATAATAAATTTACAATCTATAGAAAAAATAAATTAACCTGAAATTAATATGTAGTATTAAATCTAGTAAGCTTCAAAATATTATTATAGCATTTTTATAAATTTTAAAGTACTCTAAAACATAAAGTAGTAATCAAGAAAAACGAGAAAGCACAGTCAGTATAATATTCTTTATTTATTTAATGGTTCTTTGGATTTAGTTATGTTATCTTTTGGTATTTTGGATTTCTCTGGCTTGCTTGGTTGTCTTCTGAAGCTATTTTATAATGAATGTGTTTGGTTTTGATATCTGTTCAATTATATCTTTGGTTTTACAACCTTTTTTTATATTACATTGTTGATGGAGATCGTTTGGCCAATAATTCTGGAAAAACCTAGCCTAACAGTACAAAGCATGTTACAAAATTAAATACTTTTTACTCCATTCTTTTTTCTTTTCTTCAATATTAAGCATTTTCAGCGTTTCAATTAATCCAGATAATTTTTGTAGTTATCAATTTACTTTTTCGTTTAATTTGCTTTCTTTTGAACATTTTTTTAGAATGTAATGTTTTTCTTTTATGATTAAGTTCGCATATTTAGTTTATTCATTTTTCCTTTCTTCACACTGTTTTATCATCTGTACATTTATTTGGGTTGGTATATATATATTTTTTTTACTCAATGGTACAGTGCTGATTTCTTCCATCCATATTGTTTTATTGCTTGATTATCGAGATTACTTCCTAAATTGTTTTAGATTAAAATATAGCTGTTTAATTACACACACACACGTATATATATATATTCCAGGGATGTGGCTTTTCATGGACGCATCACTAGATGAAAAATTGTACATTAACAAAATTGTACAGATAGCTAAAACTGTTCTTTTAGCCAATGATTTTAGGTTTTATAAAATTGATTCTATGAACTCAACGACATCAACAAAGGACATTCACAAATATGAAAATGCTCTAGGACATCTCCAAAGTGCGTTATTCCTGTTTATCAATAACAGTATATCTCATTGGAGGAAGGAAAGAACACTCAGGTGCTTTGGAGTCGTGAATCCTATACTTACCTATAGAAAGTAAGCCCTTGCCTAACACAAAAGAAATTAGAATGTCTTGATCTCATAAAAGTTGAACTCTTAAGAACTAGAACTCGTAGAAATATAACAGCGCACACGCGTTTACACAAATATCCACAAAATATCTAATTCAAATCTATCGGTTTAAAATATACAATCGTCTCAATGCAAATCAAACATGTAAATAAGGTACATATCTTGAAAATCTGAAAGCTTCAATATCACATTCAGTTTTATCGGTCCAAAATAAAACCTAATTCATAAAATAAAACAAGCTATAGATATTTATGAGCATTTTCAACATTCAGAATCACCTGAAACAGCAAGGATCCATCAGGAATCACCACCCGTATGCAGAACCTTCCGCAGGAATCCCACCGGGCAACAGGATAAATGTCCTGGATTATCCTGTATGGAATGGGTTCCTCCATAAATCCGCCAGGCTAAAAGTGAAGAACAGACAAAAGCGTGAGATACAAGGGAAAAAGCAAGATTTAAAAGTTGAAATAATAAATAAGACAAAGACGCACGATTCAGGGAACAATAGGATTTAGAGTTAAAATAAAATGGTAAACGAAAATTGATTTCTGTTTTTAAGAGGCTCCACGGAGCAATAAGAAATCCGATGTGGAAACTCGATGATGTAAGAAGATTGTGTTCATTCTGGGTGCTGGCCGTTTCCCACCCAGAGATAGTGCTTTTCCCCGTATTCTTTAGTCCATGTATTATGTAAAGCAAATGCGATCCAGGGAACATCAGATTACTTCTTACATTACATTTCCTTAAAATGACGTAAGAAAATATCCCCATCTCTTAAGGATACAATAAAATACAGTTGGGAAGCTGTGTTGAAATGTATTCCATCAGAAATGTTTAATAGAACAACGAGTTTTGGTTTCAGTTTTTTATATAGATGTTTCTCACAACTTTTGAATGTTCCGTAAACAAAGAACTAGTTTTGGATGTCCCGTATTACAGAGTATTGAATCGCCACTTCTTGACGAAGTATACTTTATTGATAGAAATATATGGTAAAGTTCGCTTTGAATCATAGTTCGAATATAATCACTTAAACGGAATTTTAGTTGTGTTAGCTTTTGTTTGAGCACTGAATATTTCCGCTTAAATATTTCTGTCTCACTCAAAGATTCATTAATAGAAGGTGGGAGGCGTTTAGCATGTAGAACTCTTTTCAAACAGCAAGGATGGTACCTTCTAACTATTTCCATTAAGTCTTTCATATCTATTAATAATTAATATTAAATTTAACATAATTAGGTAGATATATATAATTAATGAATTATAATATACTTAGGTGTATCTATTGCCAGAACGAAGTTGGCTGTACTTAGAGGAACGGCTAGAATAGCTCGCTCTCTTGGTAGAGTCTGTTCTGGTTCCGTCAGAATGTTTGAACATTGACTATAACCTCCTTTGGGGAAGTGAAATTCACCTCCTTCTCGACTATGGCGTAAGCTGTAATGACGCCTTACGAGGAGAGTGGGAAGTGGAAGAGGAATAATGTTTACTGACTGATCGAGCAACGTACGGAAACTTTGCAAGAGAAATCAGTTTAAGCTGGTTAAGACTATTGAAAATGAAAAGAATTCAAAGGAATACTACGATCAAACGAGCATAAAAACATTTTGAAGATTGTTTTTAAGAAAATGTGAATTTTTTTCAGGTTCCTATAAGATATTATCCTGTCAGAGAGCAAACGTAACTACTGAGATGAAACAGAACTCGAGAATTGATCTAAAAATAAATTTAGACTAAGAGGTTCAAGTTTTGATTCATACATCTTTTAGGGAAATGAATGCACTCGAGTTATCTTTTTTCACTTTATTTTGTATAACATTATATAGTGCCTTATATATTCCTTTGTTTATGCGTATAATTTTCCTTTATTTTAATTTTGTGAAAAAATCAGGAGAAAGGATGGTATACTCCATAAAACTAGTTTAACCCTACTATTCAGTTCACTAACCATCCATCTGTGATTTGATCTTTCATTTTTGTTTGTGTTATAATCTTGGCTGATAAATTTTTCTTAGTTTATTTGTTATGATTGTATTCTCCATTTGCTATTATTGCCTTTTTATTAATATATATATATATATATGGATTCATTCTGAGTTTAATAAGAATAAATATCATTTATGTAAAAATAAAAATTTATTTCTAAGAACCATTGAGCATTATTTCATATTTGATTTTGCAATTACTCATAAGAACGCATACATGCGATACAACTAATCGCTCTAAAAATTCATAGTAATCATTCCATAATCACGATAAACTGATGTAAATTACTCCGATCACACACAGTCAATTAAACTCTCTTATAACATCCCCCAATGTCAAAATATAGATCTTGGGGGAAACAAACTCAAAAGTAGACACAGATAAACAAGATAGTGCAATC
>BMAW01046847.1:357982-371506 GCA_019974015.1 Nephila pilipes | reverse complement strand
ATAATATGTTTCTTATAGCTGAATCTCATAAGCCAAAGAATAAAAAATATTAAAAAGAATTATAAAAAGAAGTTTAAATAGCCACTCCCGTGATATCCTACACACTGTGGTAGTTAAATAAATATTGAAAATTTCGATTGTCAGATAAAATCCAGAATACATCCTTGTCAGGGAGAAATAAAACCAAATCGAGACCCAAATCTAGGGCAATTAAATCATCAGGAAAAATTAAGCCACCGTCGGGACTCCTTCTAGGTCTGTTTTTCTTTTTTTGTTTTTTTTTTTTTTTTGTTTGATTGATTACTTATTAACGTCACACTGATAAGCAACACCAAGGCCATTGGCAACGGACCATGTAATTAAGAGCCTTGGTCAATTGATGAAGACTACAACTGAACTTCAATCTCATCTTCAAGCTTCCTTCAATACTAAGAATTGCCAGATATCAAGCGTATCCCCACGAAGAATCTATAGTGGTATTAGGATTCGAACCCATGATTCGATGGAAACAATGATGGCTGGGAGCTCACGATCACAACCACACAGCAACCACGGCCACAACAGTAAAAGAAAAATGAAATGTCATTGTAATCTAGGATTTAGTGTTTGTCGTTCCTTATTTTATGGAAACTAATCAGAATTTTTTTTTAGAACGACGTATTCATTTAGAGCTGCTAAAGTTTTTTCGATATCTATTCAATAACCTTTGAGTTTTGTTAAAATTTATCGATTCTTTTATTCAAAATTCATCCAGATAAGAAACTTTTTACCTTTCATATAAGCGTTTGCTGTCAACCTTGAGTCTGCAGAGCTTTTTAGAATTAATCCGCTAATAATGCCTTTCAAAATTTATTCTAACAGCTTCCTCGTCATTGTTCTCATTGGACGATGTGTTAAGCGCGCAATTAGGTACTCTTTTATTCATTGATGGCGCGTCCCGACGTCATGTCGATGTGTAAGTGTCCATAAACGTTTTCGCCAAAACATACTTGAAAAGCTAAGCGAAAATATCTTTTCAATTGTTTTTTTTTTCCTCACAAATAAATGGAGGAAAGTATTACTTTCTTACAGCCTTCAAAACTTTCACACTCTATTTAGAGAAGAAACAACTTCTCGGCCTATATATGTTGTGTCAAAATATACTTCAAAAATACACCCAATTCTGTTTTTACACCAACTTCTTTCACACGATTTTGATTTACTACGAATTAGCAAACAATTTTAATCCTCTTTTTACACGACTTTATTTAATTTAACACGATGGACCCAAATTCTAGGAAAATTTCTCTTTAATTTTATTTTTATAACTGAGACATTGAAGATGAGTATTGTAAGGCGATTTCCATTTGTGAGAATTCATAGAATTTTATAAACTCTATGAAGAATGTTCTGTTTTCTCCGCATTTTGAGTTTGATGTTTGGTAGAGAAAACACCTGCGATACACACGTTTTGATTTGACTGAAGCATTTCACAACAAGCATGACATATAAAAACAAGTCTCAGAAAAAAACTATTTAAATAAATGGTTCCCCCTCAACAATAACTATGAGAAAGCGAGCGAGTCTACGATTAAATCTTTATTTTTTATCTTATTTTTTTTTCTATGTATCGGTCACATGCCCAACGAGGGGTCGGACATACATAATTATTAATTTTGCGTAAAAGTCAACAAATGATAAGTTATAGCTTGAAAACCTTTGTTTTAATAATTATAACAGAAATATTTTTGGTAGATCTTACATAATGTCTCATAATTCACCTATAACAAAAGCGAAAAGGAAAACGATTCCTTAAGAAATCAAAATTCAAATTTTAGATAGCATTACGACTGAACAAAGTGCAACTTCTATAGAAAAGCTTTTTGGTCTACATGAAGCTACCGTAAGAACTATCAAGAAAAGTGAATCTGCTATTAGAAAGCTGTTAAGTGCTAAATCATCTTCATACACAAGACAAATGTTAAAATCTTAGCAGGAAAAACACGTAGTTTATTGAAATATTTATGCTGATTTCTTAAAACTGGAATTAAACTTCTGTTTTTGCATAGATACTATACATTTTTTACATGTATTCTTCGGGAAAGTATCTATCGTGTAAAAATAGAATTTGGTGTATTCTCAACTTCCCCAAAGGGGCTACCTGTTCTTTTTGCTAAAACTGATTATTCGAAAAGGTGGAATTTGATTTTATTGATTCTTAACGTAACACTAAGAAGCAACAAAAGGCCTATTGGCGCTGGGTCTCCTAAACGGGGACGATACCAGAGTTGGTACTGCCTTCTCCAAACTTCCTCGTCACTCCAACTAGAGGACTTGGGTCCCCAACGTAGCGTGCATCAGCCCCTGCACATAGTGGGTCTTTAGTAATATCAGGGCTAGTGGCCTGTCGCGAGTCCGCGACCATGGCCATTAGGCTATCAGAGTTACTCGAAAAGGCGATATCTCTGATGCATTGATTGATTGTTTATTAACATCGTATCTGGAAGTAACGCAAAGGCTATTAACAAATCAACCAAAAGAACTGAACTTATCAACCGAGGTTTCGAGATAGAACAGAATTTTGGAGCCGGGAAAGACTCAACGCTTTTGAAGTGGAAAACTAGGCTTATTTTTTGTTAAGTTAAAATAATTTCCCCTTTTTTTAAAATTGAAAGCAATGGAAGTATATCTTTATGCTGAAATATATGTACTCTTTAGTATCTGCTGATCCAGGGGAAAAAAATCACATTTATATATCTAAATAAAAAATTATGTATGAGTGATTAATAAACAACGGCTACATTTGCGTGTGCTTGTCGTGCGCTTACATTTAGTTCCATCATGTATGAAATCCATTGCAAATGTAATTTTGAAAATTTACAGATTATCTACTTTATTGGATTCAAATAAATAAGATAGTAAAGATTTGAGACCAAAAGTAGAAATTCCATAGGATTAACATTGCGTTCACGAAATCAAAATGGCCCTAGACGGGAGCCTTAATGACTTTATAGTCAATAAGTGCACAAGTCTAATTATGAAGAAACGTCCGGGGAAAAAAATGCAACACAATTCATTAACTTTATTCATGGAATGTGAGGTCGTTCTTTCTCGAAACTCTCTTAACTCGCCTGAATCCTATAGCTTAGGATTAAAATACTCTTAGATTACCAACTCAGTCACACCGAGTGAGACACTTCATGAATATAGCAGATTCAGTTTCTATTACTCTATAACTAGGAGCCACTTCCAATCAATTCTGTTACAAACGATCAAATACAACAAATCACTCCAATTAACATACAAGAATTTATTACTTTCAATTCTATTTCGATGATATATCACTATCTCTAACTCAATTCATTGCACTTCTTATCTTCATCCAAATTTGCTTGATTTCGTTTCATTCGGTTGGCAAGGAACTCATATTTTATGCCATTAAAATTACAAAAAGTCCCCAAGGTCAAGTGATGAGGACGACACATGAGCTGGCACTCCATCCTCCTAACTTGCACACTAGGCTAATGTAAAGATTTTGCATTCTAATTGATTGTTCATGTATAAGTCTCACTAAACGATTAGTTCTTACTGAAAACAGAACTAGGGACAACGACTGTACTGAAGCATCACGGGCCATAACAACTCGGCTCCGTGGCCAATGCGACTCTTTTGGTAGTCACGTTTAAAACAATAATTCAAGTAATGAGAACTATAACATCAGAAATATATATGAAAACATACAAGCCAATTTCGTTATAGTTAAGACTTTCGAATCATCACACACATTTATTGATTAATTAAATTTATTAACGTCGCACTAGAAACAATACGAGGGCTATTGACAACGGACCTCGTAATTTTGAACCTCGGTCAAGTGATGAGGACGGCACCTGAGCTGGCACCTCCCTCTCCTACTTCTTCACCACACCAAAGGGAGGACTTTGAGTCTCGGCAGATTTAACGAGCATCAGCCCCGTCAATAGGGTAGGGTCTAAAGTGGCATCAAGGCTCGAACCCACGACTCGACGAAAAGCGAGTGTACGATCATGACTACTAGGCTAACGCAGCCACCATCACACACATTAAGATGGAAGTTTTAAGTAATTACAGTTAAATATGAAACAAAAGAAATCTATTAAAATAATTTATTTTTACTTAATACTTATACATTTTTGTTTTATTGGTATAGTTTCTTATTTTAAAGCTATTAGTCATATTTTAAAAGGATTGAATAATTTTAATATACATAATTATATGTCCTGCATTTTATAAGTATCGATTATATGACTTCAAGGTAAAACAAGGAGAATCAATGCAAAATAGAATGTTGCATAAAAAAGCATCCAATTTACTTAGAAGCTAGAATTTCGAGGACAATTTTATTTTTTCTGTAAAACATTTGCTATTATATACAATACAATTGATTGATTCACGGTTTATTAATGCCACATTTATAACAACAGAAGGGCTTTTGGCGAAGGACCTCGAATAGACAAGGATGACACTTGAAATATAGTAGATAATTTAAGTGTTAAAACAAACTTTTAACCAAAATGGTGAAAGCAAGTATAACATTGAATGTTACGAATATCTGTTGTGTGTGTATGTGTTCACATGGAATCAGATAAAAATTCAAAAAGAAACACAAATAATTACATGATTAAATATAGCGAAAAGATTTATGTAGAACAATTTCAGTCAATAAAACACTAAAAAAAAAAAAAAAAAAACTTTAAATAAAACTCTTCGTCTGTATATTTTATATCTTTTAATTTTTTACAATTAAAAAAGCAGTCTATGAGTCTATTGCAAAAATGTTCAAATGCACTGTAACTGTATTGAAATCAAGCTTGAGTTTCATACTTTTTGAAATTGATTTTGAGTTTTACAGTTTATTGAAATTGAATCTGTCCAGTCCAGCTATGCAGGGTTATTCAAAATGAATGAAACAGAACTATATGCAATACATGAATATAAAGGGGAAATGTGGAAGGTTTATACTGTGAACGACAGATGACCCTCGTGTGTTCCTAGAGAAGCTATTTCAGAAGCTATCACTCTATCCCCTCGCAGCTGAATAAGTCGCAGTAAACTAGATGATTTTATGTTACACAGCTAGCCACCTAAGTCACCTGATAGGGTCCCATAGGATTTCTTCTTTTGGGGGTACGTAAAAGATGATGTGTATGCGCCACCATTACCCACAAATTCATATGTGAACTTCTGCTACTTTACAATCAATTAATTACCTGGGACACTTTACTACGTTTTTGGCGGGAATTTACATATCGAATTGATATTATACATGTAACTAAAGAAATTTATATTGAACACTAGTAAAAAACACTTCCATATTTTTCCTTGGCATTCATGTCATTCTCATTCTGTGTCGTTTATTTATGAAAATATAGCATTTTGAATTCACTTTGAATAACTCTGTATTATTACTATTGGTATAAAATATTTCCAATAATAGAACATACCAGTTGCGTTGAATTATAGATCTACTATTTCCAGTTGTCGCTCTTTATCAATACAAGTACCAATTATTTTACAATTACAGCGATCACTTTGACAAATTAACTGAAGCGGTATTACTACTAGAAATAGAATAAACTATTATTTGTTGCTGATTCCGAAAAAAAAGACGAAAAACAAGTCAGAATTCCAACTGTCGGATTCAATTTTCTACAATTTTCAAACTAATTACTAATACGAAAACATTTTTTATAAAATAGCAAACGATTTCATTCAAATATAACTTTTAACAATTGTATAAAAATATATAATTAATCTACAAAACAATATTTTGGGAAGCTATTAATAAGAAATTCAAAAAAGTAAATGTTTATTTTTTGTTTATTTTTGTGAAAATATTTTTCCATTCAAGCTGGAACACTATGCACGATAATGTACTTGAAAAATTTATCTACATCATGATTGGCTATTTTTTTTTAAATAACAAAACTAAACTCAATGGATAAATGCAAAATTATTTCGTCTTAAAAAGCTATTGAAGATTTGAATTATCTTCTCACTTTTCCCGAGAACAGGGCAAGCTGTTTCTTTACACACATACTGTTATCTCATCAGTATCAGTAAACGATTTTATCACTATAAAAACAAACCCCTTTTTTAAAAACGCTCTTGAAGATTATTAAACAAACATCACCCAAATTTTAAACTGCTTGTAAAAAGATAAACTGTTTATATACTGATCACAATTTCTAAAGATCACTTTCTCTTCTTAATTTATGAACTTAAAAAAAAATGGTTTTTTTTTTTTATCAGAACAGAAATATTACTAAATATGGTGACAAAACAAAACTGAAATAAAAAAAAAAATGTATGTATAAAAGCTATTCATAGTAAAATAACGTTTTTTAAAGTAATAAATTAAGTTTTGTAAACATAATTATTAAAAATAAGAATAGATTACTTTTACATATAACTGTTTAGTTAAAAAAAGTTTAATTAATTCTGAAAAATATAATCATTAAATAAGTTTAAATTGGTTTAATATATAATACGAGCAAGTTAACTAATCATTGGAACAAGAAATAAATTTTTAAAAATATATAACCTACGAATATGAATAAATAAATTTTTAAACATATATTAATAATAAATTAATACTTTTAAATAACATCCTTGACATAAAAAGGAACGTGTTTTTAAATGTGGACTTATTAGATTTTTTAAAAATAATCTTACAAGATATTTTCATTTATTTATCGAACTATTTTCGGCTATTAAGTACTTTTACTAAACGTTACTATCAGCTAGAAAAATATCACTTATAATAATTTTTAAGAATTTAAACGTATTATGGAATTATAAGTTATAATAAGTAATTTTGCTTCGCATGGGAATATTAAAAAAATAAATGTCAAAGATCAAATAATTCGCATTAAATAGGAAAAAAATTAATCTTATGTCAAATTGCACACACACACACACACATATATAGCAACATCTACTTGTAGTAGCAACGCCCTCTATCGTCCAACACAAGTACTTTTTGAACCAACCTTACATTAAATAAAATCTCACACACGTTAGAAGAATGCTCAAAATATCAAAACCATATTATAGTCAAATCATTCACAAAAATAACCGTATCAACAAATTAAATTCTTTCGTGAAGGGTAAAAAAAAGTTCCACATTTATATAAAATTTAATTCGACATGCAATTAATATGAATTATTATATTGTACAAAAAAAAAAAAAGATTGAAAAAAACCACGAAATTTTAGAAGATAAAATAGCAATATTGGAGTGTTTACAAGTAAAATAGTAATATTGGACATACGAGTTTAAAAAAAATAAGAATAAAATCCTTTGAATGCTAAAAACTATCATAAGTATGTAAAACAATTAACATTATCAACTTAAAAATTTAAGAATCTGTTTTGAATTTTAATTAAAATTAATGCAAAAAAACTGGACACTTCCATTTTTCACGTTGATTCTATATAATACAGCTTGTGTTTTGATTAATTTCACTATATATTTTCTTGCATTCGCTATGTTTCTTATTAATTTTATAGTAAATAATTCATTACGTGAACTATTACTAGAAAAATGAATAGAGTATATATGTATAGTAAATGACGAATAACTAGATATGATTAGAAAAAATGAATTGCGTATATGTGTAGTAATTTGATAATACAGTTGAGTATGAAAATATTATTATGTATTGTATACAATACTTTTTAGAGCATAGTGTACGTCCGGTTGCGGTAGTCGAGCGATCAAAGTCGCGAGTACATGGTCGGTGTTGTGGCCATAGAATCGTGTGTTCGATTCCTGATGCCACTAAAGACCTAGGATAATGTAGGTTAAATAGTGAGGGTAATGTGGTTAATATCGAAGCTCTTAGTTCTCCTGCTGTCGTGGTGTGGAAGCTTGGAAATTGGAGTTCCAACTCAAGTATCATCCTTGTCTTTTGACAAGGTTCAGAATAAAAGGTCCGTCGCCAATATCTCCCGGTCGAAGTGACATTAATTAGCACGTATATAATGACAAATATTTGCACTTGCATGTGTTTCTTTAGTAAATTAATTTAGGTGTAACACTAACAGTTATATTCACTTGGGCTACTCGCAAAAAATAAATTAACGAATCAAAATGTCCTGCTTATGAAGATTTTCAGAAAAATTACGACCTCCATGATATTAAGTTAATTTTTATTAAGAACATACGCATATTTGTGTTACGTAATATATATAATAATAATACAAAAATAATTTAATATGAAAGAAGATTTTTTTTTTTTTTGGAAGCGAGCTCTTTATTGACTATGGGTTATAATGACTTCGTGAAACGCTACTTCATTTAGGGGTTTGTCGTCCAGGAACGCATCAGTTTTTGTTGTTTTATTTACGTCGTACTGTGAAGAAACACGAGGGCTAATAGGCGACGGACCTAGTAATTTTCAGCCTCTGTTAGTGATGAGGACGACACTTAAGTTGGCACCTACTCTTCTGCACCCCGTCAACGGGTGAATTTGGGATTTCGACCAGATTTAACAGGACCCGCTACACTCCGGTTCTCTTGTAGCATCAGGGCTCGAGCCCATGACTCGATTAAAACAACGCCGGCCACGAGTCCATGACCATGATCGCGGCCACATGAACGCATCCGAAACAAGGTCTTTCTGAACTTCAGTTTTTCAACTATCAATACCAGAAAATTCATCAACCCCAAGCGTCAACAGCAAATACCCAAGTATATAACACCCTTATCTCCACCCTCAATAACACTTAATAAGTTGTTTATTATGTTCCACACCAATTACAGCAACTTTCGGCAGAAATGTTCCCTTCATGAGAGAGAGAGAGAGAGAGAGAGAGAGAGAAGGGGCGAGGCTAAATACATTTTATCTTATTATTCTAATGGAAATAGCTGAAGGATTATTCATTTACGGTCCTAGTTCCATTCACGTAATTAGCGAACAGGCGTCTCATGTGAATTATTTATATCGCATGGCATTCGAGATGTCTCCGCAAGCATGATTTTATCTCACATCATTTGGGGAAGATGTGTGGTTTCCTTGTATTAAATAAAGGAGACATGGAACATATGCCGCGCGTAATGATAGAATCTGTCGAGAAACTCATTTATAGTTTTCCTTTTTTCGTGATTCACAATGGCATGATTTATCAATATTATGTTCAATTCATGGATAATCTTTATCGCTAGAGGTTGATTATTAAAATATACACCAATAAATCGAGTGAGGGAGGGAGTGATGGTGATGTTTAATGGCGCAAAAGCCAGGTATGGCCATGATCCTCTAAACAAGGTGTAACTGTGACCCAGACGTTCAAAGAAGGAAAATAAAGATAAAAAGATTGACAAGGAGTAAGGTTGAAAACAGAAAAGGGTCGCCAAGGTTACACAGGGGGCGTCACTCACGTTTACCGAAGACAGTAAATCTCATGAGAAGGAAAAAATTCATTAGGGGGCCTCAAGATCATGATCCCCGTACTTGTTTAAAGAAGGCAAACCTCTGAGAGGACCAACAAATCGAAGGGGTGTGGCTAAATCGTTACAGCGCGTACAGGAAAAGTTAACCGGATAAAGGCGTGAACCTGGATAAAGTTGTAATGATACATGAAAACTTAAGTTTGAACTTTTTATGACTAAAATCATTTTTATTAATTCTCGTTGCACGATTTTTTTTTAAAAGTTACCTTATGTATAGCGAAGGGATCTCAAGACATCGATAAATAGTTTTGATGTTTATTTGGCTTCTCCAACAATTTGTCTATCGGAACATACTCAAAAATTATCTTTTATTTCCAGAATGTAAAATGCGTAGAGTTCCGTTAAAGCACTTTTCCTTTTCAAATACAATACTCCTTTTCATTCGAAAATCCTTCTCAATTGAACAATCAACTGATTTAAAAATTTGAAATGATTTAAGGGTCTATCGCGTTTCAGTTTCTTTGTGTACTTCTTTTGTACAGTATATGAGCATCCACTGCTCAAACCTCTAACCTCCGAAAGACCGTTTAGCGACAGTATGGAACAACTATGGACATTTTATCGAGAGAGGCGTGAACTCACGTTTATCTAATATACATATCTCAGTAGTTGTGCCTCCCGATTTCTGTAGCGTGTCTCCTCAGTGTTGTCGTTCAAATAGCAAGAGCTAAATATACTTTTTTTTTTTTTTTTTTTCCAATTTTTCTATTTAACTGTACACAAAGTAAAATTATTTAAATGAGATTAAATAGAATATATAATAATGCACTACGGAAGGTTTCAAAAATAATGCGTCTGTAAGAAAATAACTGTGCAGACGAAATCAACAATAACATCTTAACAATGTTATTGCTGATATTTACTTGAAAAAGTTGGAAATCGTTACTTATAGTAATTAATTTTGATGTCTATTCGTATATTTAAGTATTTTATGAATCTATAAGGTCCAGCAAATGAAAATATTACGCGCAAAGTTTCGCATCTGATGTCGCAAGTGTCCGCACAGAAAGAGAAAGGCAAGAGAGCGGAAAGGCTGAGCCATAGATTTATGTTTGAGAGGCAACAAAAATTCCCATTATTTTGCCAGATAAACAATTAAAAGGGGCTCTGGATATTTTAGTAAACATAACCCACACACACACGTGTGATTCTAAAGCAGAAATTATATATATATATATATATATATATATATATATATATATATATATATAATACAATGGTATAAATTTTAAGAGAAAAGAAGAATATAGTATAAATTCTAATACCTAAAATCAATATAATTATTGCAAAAAATACATGGAATTGAAATTAATTATACTTAATGAGCAAATTCTTATGTATTAAGAATTATAATTCAATTATAAACATAAAAAATATTCAGAATATTTAAAATATAATAATATTATTAAAATATTTTTGAAATTGTGAAACTACTAAGAATATAAAAATTCAAAGAAAGCATATAAAATATAATTAAACAGCTATTTTTCAAACATTGGACTCAAATGTGCGGTTTAGTAATGCTTTCTATGAATCCAAACCATTCCACTCAGCTAATAATTTTCTTATAAATTATAGGTAATAACCGTAAATAAATATAAACAATATAAATATATTTTTTGTTCTAAATAATTTTTAAAGGATTTAATTACTATCATTTATATATATATATATATGTGTGTGTGTGTGTGTACGTTTATATGTGTATGTATATGTGTGTGTGTGTGTGTGTGTGTGTACGTATATATGTGTATGTATGTGTGTGTATATATATATATATATATATAAAAATAAGATGGAGACTTTAGGCATCGCCATTTAAAGTTTTGTCTTCAGAAAGTTAATGTGAGTTTTTATAGTACGGTTTTATTTTAATTTCTTTCTATGCTAAGATTTGTTTTTTAGTGAAAATTTATTTCAGTACATTTTAATTTAGATATGATTTGCTAACACTGTGTATTCTTTTTGAATTCTAGAATACAGTATTTTGAAATTGTTCCATTTTATTCATTCGATTTTAAGGTTTTCCTGGTTCTAAAAGTGAAGTTATCTGTTGACTGGATTGTTTGGATCCAATAAAAATAGTTTAACCATGCATTTCTATCTAATGACAGAAACAGAAATTTAAATTACTTTCTTTCCTTATTTGAATCTGTATCTTCTTAAATATTAAAATTTTGGGAATTTTTTTAAATATTTTTATAACTTTGTTTATTGTATTGTTATGTTTTTTCAGTACATAATTGAATTATAATTCATCTTATTATAAACAGGTTTAATTAATTATAATTACTATTGCAATAATTATGTCATAAAATATGGAGTAAGCAATTACACATATAATTCTTTCCATACTTTTCCATTCATACTTTTTATGCTAACTAAACAAGACGCAATATGGAAGTATCTTTATAGTTTTAAATTTTTTTCGTTAATATTTGAAAACTCTACATAGAGAAGTGATTTTGGTTATAGTACTTTTTTTTCTAATTTAATTATTAAGTGTACGAAGTGCAATAAATTACCTTTGGTGTATACTTTTTTAAAGATTCGGTATATTTTTTTTAAAAAAATATTTATTACTTAAAATTGTCCCTTCTCTCTTTTTATAAATACTACTACCTCTTCAAAACACTTAATATATAAAATAGTCATTAATAAATTATTTGAATCACTGAGGAAAATTCGATATCTATTTCGTGTTACTTTTCATACATATCAACAAGCAATTAAATCAGGAAATTTTATTTTAATGTTTATTCATGTGATAGGACACTTTTGGCATATGTTCCTTTGTCTCGATTTAGGCAAAAATTCTGTAATTCGAACTTTTTAAAAAAGTTTAAAGGTATCTGAAAAAATCATAAATTACGAATTTTTGAAAAAATCGTATTTGTGTTTCATCCCAAAACAATAAACACTAAAGGGACATTTTTTTATACTTTACCATAACTGATTGATCAAGGAATATTAAGTAAAAAAGAATTATTAATAGTAAACTTTCTTTAACAGGCCTATATCATTTTATGCGTTGAACACACACCTCTGGTTTTTTAAAATGAATTTCAGCTTATGAAAGTTCTGTTCATCACTCAAGTGATACAAACACGCGATGGCAACGACCTACTTAGAAAAATCATTACGTTCCCCAAATAACTTTCCCCGCAAACATTTGTCCTTGTATCATTACCAAATACAAACAGTCGATCTGTGAGGAAGTAAAATATTTAAGTAATATATAATACGCAGCGAAGTTCAATATGTGAATCTTATTGACTCTTTCTACAGTGTATACCAGTTGAAGAAAAATAATTCAGAAAAAAATAATGATGTTATTACAATATTCAAAACACAAACGATAAGTAAAATATTTTTTTTCTCAAAATTTTTAGGAATAGAAACGGCTTTTTAGCTTCAAAGACTCAGTTTTATGATGAAAGTTAAGAGATTTGTACCAACTATGCGTTAACAAATATAACAGGAATTTTTAAATGTGTTTTTGTTTATTTAATGATTCCTTTTGTGGAATCTGGGCCTTAGGTTTATGCTCACTTTAAGATAATGAATAATAACTTTGAGTAATTTTTTTCAAAAATTGAACACTTACTGTTTTAAATAACGAATTCAGTGAAATCTCAGATAGCTCAAATAAATAAAGAAAAATTGTAAAACAATTTATAGTAAAATAGGATGAATTTTAAGGGGAAATGCAAAAAATAACGAACAATTTTTTTCGTTTCATGGACCCTTTTACCAGGAAAATGAGATTCATGGACCCTTTCTCTTTAGTTTATCCATCATCTTATCATTCACAGAATACACGGTGCATATGCAAGAAATAAAATTATGCACTAGGTGCCAGTTAGTTACATAAAAATAAGTATTACAAACAAACAAAAATGACACGTGAGCTTTTTTTTTATTCAAATTAAATAAAACATGAACAATAAAGCATAAAATAAAAACACTAAATTAAATAATGGGTTTAACAAGTTAAAATATTAAACTAAATAATGGGTTTAAAAAATTAAAATACTAAACTAAATAAT
>BMAW01046847.1:308748-350022 GCA_019974015.1 Nephila pilipes | reverse complement strand
TTAATATGGCCTTAAATCATTTTCAATATCTGTCTAGTTAGTTAATTTAAATCGTTTTTAATTAATTTAAACTTTTTATTTTATCAAAAGAAATCTTTACATATAAAATTGAACCTACTACATAAATCTGAATGGAGTTAAATATATTTCATTTTAAAGCCATGTTTAATATAACCTCAAAAGCTTGTTCAATAAATTCCGTTTTCAAAAAGAACAGAAAGGGTACTCTTAAGAGAACGGAAAATCCTTTGAGGTTTATTTCACAAAACGTGTCTCAAATTGGCTTTTATTGACATCGTCTCTAAATCAACACTTATATTATTACTCAACTAAGCATATTAAAATCAAGGTCAAATGACGAGATTGACATCAGAATCGGTATCTTCCTCCACCAAAATTTGTACTTCAGGTCAAGTTCTATTTTTTTATTATTACACTAGATAGATAAGTGGAATTCGGACTCGAATACGTAGTTCGATTTGAACATCGTCTAGTCATGGAAGCTGCTTCTTCACCTGCGTAATACAGCTCACTCATTAATTTGTACCCATTAATTTCTTTGAGTTTTGCTGCTTTCAGTTATTGATCAAATATTTGAATAAAATTTGCTGGAATTGTTTAATCCAGAAATAAATTCATAAAATAAACAAAGAATGTCGCGGTACGATACATCAGGTGAAAAAGTTTAAACAAACCATATATTTATTATTTAAATAGCGTATTATTATTATAAAATAAATTACAGTTCCAGCCTGAGAATATCAACTCCATACCTATTAATAAAATATTATTAAATTCTTTATTGGTATACAGAAACAAAAAGAACTCAAAACTAAAAATATTAAGAAATTTCTTCAAATAAAGGCTATTCTTTTATTTATTAACATTTACACGACTTATAAAAGTAAGACTGCACATAGTTAAATATCTATAATAATTTTATACATAAAAGCATTATTTTCATTGTGATAGCCTTGTATTTTAAATTCAAAATAATATTACATAAAAATTTCTTTTTCTTATGAATAAATCGTTAACTTATATTCAATTAGTTTTGAGGTTTTAGAATATAACGCTATTTTCTATATGATTCATTAATTTCTAATAGTATGTTTTTAATATACTAAACATTTTATATTTACTAAACTATAGATATTTAATATAACTAAATATTTAATATATATTTCAAAATTCTTTAAAATTAAATGCTACAAGAGTTGGTTATTTAACATTTAGTACGCTTTGTTAGGTACGTATTATCCGTTAAATGTTAGAATATGATTATATTCTCACAACGTTTGTATAAACGATAACATATATTTGTGTAAAATGACCATTTCTTTATTTCGCTAGTTTTCATTGTTTAATGTCTTCTGTTCTATGTTAATTTATTGATTAGTTCCTGAATTTATTTGAATTATATATATATATATATAAGCAATGCAACCGAACGAAGTACAACATGAACAGTTCGTGGTAAATTGATAAAACCGTACTTTCAAAATGGGATGAATGTTGCGGAAGCCTTGTGTGTTAATCGACGAAATCATCTCCAAAGACCTAGCCCATGTACTCCGTAAAGTCTACGTGATTTAGTAAAGAAATTCGAAGATACAGGCTGCACTTGTGATAAACCGCGATCCGGACGGCCAACTGTTTCTGAGGGCGCTGTTACTGAAGAGCATCACACAGTGACTTCAAGACAAATACAAACCGCAAGAGGCACAACTCGTACTTGGATATACCAAAAAAAAAATGGTCCATAAGCTACCGCGTTCTGTACTTCGCATGTTCCCATACCGATATCAGCGTGTCCAGATGTTGCAGCCGGAGGACCAAGAACTCCGTATCAACTTTTCAAATGAATTTCTAATACGATATGAGGCTGATAATGACTGGGTCACTTCACATATTATGGATGGACGAGGCGCATTTCAAATTAAATGGCAATGTGAACACCAAAAATTGTGTGCACCAGGCAATAATCATCACGCTGTGGCACGTCAAAGTTATTTGACGTGAAAGTTACTGTATGATGCGCATTACAGGCACAGTTGTTTTCGTACTTCTTTGAGGAAGCGACACAAACGGGCATTATAATATGCTCTGTAACAGCCTCTTGCTATACAGCAATGCTGAAAATTATGTAATACCAGAATTGCTTCAGCAGAATGCACTAAATGACATCGTTTGGATGCAAGAGGGTTCACCTCCACTTATAGCGAAGTCTGTTCGCTGGGTTCTAGAACAGCTTTTTGGTGATCGCATCATCTCAAGACATTTTCCTTTTCCGTGGCCTCCGCAATCCTGCGATAGGACTCTTATAGATTTCTGGTTTTGGGGATATATCAAATCCAGAGTTTTCATGTGTTATCCTCTAACTTTGCCTGGTTTAAAAGATTCTATAAAGCGTGAGATTGCAAACATCTCTCATACCGTGTTGCGTTCAGCTTTATTATCCACCGTCTCCCGCACGCAACGCGTAATTGCCTGTGATGGCACTCATGTGGAAAATGTTTGAACTAAATAAATGTATTCTTTTGTCCGGTATCTGTTGTCATCAGTGATTGGTGTTTTGTACCTGTCATATGCAGTACTCCTCCGTTCGCCTGAAGAACTGTTTTTTGTATGTGCATAACACGTCCGTTTTTGGTAATGTAAGTTCCGTTTCAATGCTATTTAAGGTTTTCGCATGCGCTGAACATTTTGCGACGGAAAAAAAGTAGGCGTTGCCAATCAAAAATTTCAAATTTCTGTTACTATGACCGTAACCGTGAGCGCCACTCTTTGTCATTCACAGAATCTCGAGCGCATACCTACAAATAATTATATTTGAAATCTTACCTCGATCTGTTAAGCGGAACAGACGCTAGAAGTGCAGATGTTGGCGAAGCTTTTTTATGACCACCTTGTGTATATGTATATATATATGAGTTATTGAGGGATTATCTATTAACGAAGCCCTAAGAAGCAACACAAGGGCTATTGGTGACGAACCTCGTAATTTTGAACATCGATCAAGAGAAGAAATCTACACCCGAACTGACATCTTCCACACCACACGAATGGGAGGACTAGGATCTCGACAATTTTAAGGTGAATCAGCCCTGCTACATGGTAGATCTTTAGTAGAATCGGGGACTGAACCCGTGACTCGACGAAGCGCCGATCCCAAGTCCACGACTGTGATCCTTCCACTATTCCATTGCTTCAACTGCCCTTTAAAAAGTATTGAATATCAGATTTATGAGGGCAGTCATAAGGTAATATTACAATGAGTTATCCCATTTCTCATTCATAACATGGGTAATTTTGTTTTTCAAATTCCAAGAATTCCATACGTATGACTCCCTTATTATCCCAAAAAGTCGTCACCATAACTTTTCCGACCAATTGAGATCGTCTTCGGCCTCTTTAGAGCAGAGATTCACCGGAAGAAATCCATAGTTTAGATTATTACTCGGTTTCCGGTGTATAATGATAATCCCAGGTCTCAATGACTGTGATATCTCGACTTGTTAACAATCGTAAGTAATCTATGAAAAAGTATTAAATTAGTTTAGCCGCCATCTAACAAACAACAACACGCAATTTCAACAGGAACTTGTCTCAGCTACGCCATCTGTCATTAAAAGCTATTACTTTTTTAATCCCCCTCGAATTACTTGTTCTTCCGTTTTTCTGATACAACTTGTAAACATATACAACACATAATCAATAAAAAGTTAAAATGTGCGGCGATTTGTGATCACTCAAAGTTCTAGCCTACCGTCACTCTACCAACATGAGAACGAGCCAGGTCTTCTGTCAAGTCAAGAGTCAACTGAAGTTAACTCAATTCCTTCTGCAACTCATTATATAAGGTATATGACTATATGGGAATGTGTTATAAAATGTCACTCAATGCAACAAAAGATGCTTATCCATTATAGTAATTGCTGGAAAAACAACATTCTACAAATATTGTTTAAAAAGTACTTCAACAGCAAAACTTTCCATTTTAAGAGGAGGTTTACGGCAACCTTCGATCCAAGAGTAAAAAGTGCCAAATAATATTGATTACTTATTGAATTATTTTCTATCCAAATTGTTAAGATCTAATGTTTGCGGACTTGCAGATAGTCAATTAAAAATTAAGAACCTTATTAGAAGAGTCTGCAAATGTACTCAGTACTTATTAAGCAATAATTGAAATAATGCCAGATAATTTTTTTTCAAAAATAATTAATTTAATTACTCGCAATTCGGTAAAAAAAAATATATCTTGTTTACCCTTGCTGTATTTTGTATTTCATAATTTGCTATAGAGAAATTTTTTTATTTAAGTTAACTAAAGTCTTCTGTCTGAAATTTGTTATTAAAAAAAAACAGAAATCGAGACTTTCGAAGCTTATTCTTCCTAAGAAATTATTTTATTGTCTGTTATTTGACATCCTTGTACTCTTCCAACCTAATAACTATTGAAAATTGGGCAAAGTAATTCGCAACATACAATGAATTTCGATTTAAGTAAGACATTAAAAATATATCGACATAACAGTTATTTTCATAAAAGGATTTAAAGGTTCCTTCATTTTTAGTCTAAATGTAACTACCTAAATATAATTTTTTTTTGCATATTTAAGATAAATATTAATTATATAGCATTTTCTGTATTGTACTGCCTTTCATTTATTTTTCTGAATAAAATCATATTTGATGTGGTGTTTTTAGTAATAATTGCTTTTGACGAAATTAAAGGATCATTCTCGTCCAACTATACATTTGTATGCAGTTACGTATGTACTATTGAGTTATTTCCTTGGAATTTTAAATTTATCACACTATCATTTTATTTAAATACCAATGTTAATGGTTAAATTGAATAATTTAGTTGTATATGTGCTGGTGAAATAAATTAAATGGATCATCTTTCTTTTTATTCACTATTCTTAACGCAAAACCCTTTATTTCACTTTTAAATATACTGATTTCTCCCTTAGAGTTGCGAATATTATATTAATATCACTATCCCCTTTTAATTTCTGCATTAACCAAGTTATTTCAGATAACCCCCTTTTCCCAAACCAGTTTATAACGTTCTGCTCCATCTAACGTTCGTTTTCTCTGCTGATACTTGCAGTGTAATCCTTGCACTCTCGCAAGCTTTATTTCGTCATAGCTTGGAATTATAAATGCATAAAATATGTTCCAGAATAGTTCAATGAAATTAAATATTTATAACTTATAAAGACTGCCTTTAAATTTGAAACATGAGCAATATCAGTAGATTTCTTAATTATAGCATTTGCTTTAGTTATTTCATAATTTACAATAAAAAGTTTATTTACAACTTAATACGATCCTGAAAAAATTAGAGATGATTTTTTACGATTCAGATAATTAAAATCCTCATACATCATAATGTCACCTGGTTGAAATGAGCGTCGTATTTAATTTTGTTTTTATCATATTTGATTGTACAGTTTTTAGCCAATGTTCTAGTTTCTACTGGAGGGTAAACTTGATTTTGGGTCAATGGAGGATTATATAGTAAAATGTCATATATCAAACATACAGGAGGGTATTTTGTAATAGACTATGGTATTAAACTATATTTATTTATTACTTTTTCCAAAATTTTAGTCCAGGGAATTTTAGTAAGGGAAGAATTAACTTTACGCTTTAATTTAGTTACAATAGATTGATTCACACGTTCACATTTTCCATTCGTTTGTAGGTGGTCTGAAATAGTTAATGAATGTTTGATATTTTTAATTTCTAAGGAAATTTTTGAATCTGGATGAGGTCAGAGCACCATTTCTATCAGTTAGTAATTTAGATGGCATTTGAATTTGAAAAAAAAAATTGTTTTAAAATGTTAATATAAGTTTCAGAATGTTCAATTTTTGAAGGGAAAGCCCAAATATATCTGGTTTCATGATCAATTATAATATGAAGACATTTTTTTGAAGAGTTGTAACATTAAATCCTCCCACAATATCAATTGAAAAAAATTCAAACCATGTTGGGAAAATCAGTAAAGTTAATTACATTGGGCTCAAAAAAAATTTCAGTTAGGATACAACAGATATCATTAAAATGGCATTAATTGAAGCATTCAGACATAAATTAATATATTCAGTTAATTCGAAGCCCTTCAAAAAGTTTGATATATTTTTGTAGTTTCTATTCTTCATCTCTATTATTGTGGTTGCATGCCTGATTAAAATTATTTAACCGCAATTCCATTTCCATTCCCCTGTCAGGATCAAAAGAAATAACATGAAGTTCATTTATATGGTTTTGTACTTTATCATTCGGTAAATCGATAGTATCACTTACTTTTTCAAGATTTTTGGGGTTATTTTCACCTTACATAGTAGCGTTAGATTGTTGATAGTCCTTTTTTGACCTTGATAACATTAATTAACATTTAAATAGGACATAGTAAATATCAAAACTTAGGAATTACTCACAACACATGATGTACTACTTATCAAAAAATCTTATTCAATTATGCTAAGTTTTCATTTTTATAAAAATTGAATATCAAAGTTAAACCAATAACAATTTTAATTAAATAAAATATCAAGCAGTTTTATCATCACAATTACCATTTTAAATCAGTATATAAGTTTTCAAAATAGAATTTAAAATTTGAAATAATACTTCATATAATATCCACTCAATATCTCTCAGAATTCTTATACTTATTACATTTAATTTAAACAGAACTGCATTTTCGTTGTACCTAAAATTATTCTTACATTTCATGTTTAATTTATTAGAGCATTTAAGACAAATATATTCATTGTATGTAATAGTTAAGAAAAAGAATAAACAAAATTAAATTTTTTAAAATAATGATCACAGTTCATATCATTTTGCTTGATTATTAAATAAGTAATAAGTACCGATTTGTTTATCCAGTTCATAAGAATGAAGAGACTGTTCATATCTAGATGTGATGATAACACCTATGACCTATCTGAAGCTCAAACGAAGGAAAAGGCTCAGATTATTTCCCGCCTTCACAAGTAAACTGGAGGAGTAAAAATCTTCACTTCATGTAATCCTTTCTTAGAGGCATCCGGCCTTGCAGCGGTTATTTGACTTTCTATCCACTCAGTCGTAGACGATATAGTGGTTATAGCATCCGAATCACAGCGATCTGAGCTTGGGAGCGTAACCGACCGACCGGCAACTTCAAAATATTTCTTTCCCCCGAAAACTCAAAAAAGGTAAGATAAAAATGAAGTCAAATGCTTCCTCCAATGAGAGTGAGAGAACCAGGTGCCCAATCAGAATGCAATATCTCTACTCGGACTGTGTGAAGCAAAGAATTCTCTCTCACACTACAACAATCAAATATTTCTCGAGTGCCAGTACAGTGGACACTTTACTACACTTAAGATTTATGCCATGAATTAAGAAAAAGGGTAAATAAACTTATTACTATTGTGCAATAACACATTTGATTTGAACATGAATGAAAAGAAAAAGATAGACTGAATGAGATATTTACAAATGAAATTTAACTTTTTCATTTTATTTTAAATATATATATATATAAACCGGGTTGTTTGTAGAAAATGCAACACCATGAAGCGAATCATCAGAATCAATGAAATTGCAATGCAAATGACGAGGATATTATGCAAATTAATAATTTAGAGCCATGCAGCAGGAGAGCTGCGCATGGCCCTCGAATTGATGCTGAAAGCGTATAAATAAAGAGCGAGGACGTTGAAAAGTCTATGATTATTTCAGTATGAAACGTTTAGTGGAGACCGAGTATGCCTCCACGACGGAAGAATAAGAAATTCAACATTACGGATTGGAACGTGGGAGGATAATCGGCCTCGGTATAATTCTATCGCAAAGCGATGCTACAGGCGCGCGGAACAGTTTCACAGTGATGCGAGTTTGGTGAGGAACCGACGACAAGCAACTAACAACCGAAAACCAGCACGCGCATGAAGGTACGTCAGGCGATGACACACCCGTTCCGCAGGTGAAGATCGCACAGCTTCCTCCGAGCAGCTGGCGCTACGTTGGTTACACTGCGTCAATGGTCGGCGGCTTCGTCAATTCGTCGTCGTCTGCTGCGCCGTGGTGCGCAAGGGTTCTTTATCGGATCCACGGCGAATTCCGACTGGCTGCGTCGGCAGTGGGCTCTAGCAGGTGAGACAGGCGAGTGATTGGCAGCTCGTTGTTCTTTCAGATGAATCAACCTTATTGTGGACCCATGATGGTCGTGTTCGGTTAGACGTTGTGCCGATCAACGCTGCCTTCCGAGTATTATTGAACGACATAGTAGTCGAACACCCGGAGCTTATGGTCTGGGTGCGATTCGCTGGACGATCCACGATATGAATCTGAGGGGTAATCTCAATAGCAAAGGCGTGCCGGTAATCACCCGAAGTCGTTCCTTTCCTTCAAGCGGCATCCCTGGAGCTATCAGCAGATAATGCACGCCCACATGTTGCGCGGACTGTTCGAGACTTCTGTTCAGACAACGCATGCAACCTTTGGCCTGTTATTCACCGGATAATGTCCTATTGAGCCGTTGGGTTGGTTGTGTCGGCGTCTGCCTGGTGATCCGCGTCCTGCGCTCCAAAGAATACTGCTTGGTGCGCATACAGCTGAATGGAATTCTCCTCAAGCCAGATCAAAGTTCACTTGATCTGCCATGCGTCGCATGTTGCAGCACATGTGCAGCGCATGGTGGCTGCACCAAATACCGATTCGGACGCTAATTTGTTTCTTTGTTTTGAACCATTCATATTTATCAGCACAATGTTTCTGCATTAAATTTTCATTGATTCTGATGATTCTTCATGGTGTGTATTTTCACAAAACAGCATATATATGTATACATATAGAGTATATAGAGAGGGTTATATAGTATATATAGATATCAGACGTTACATACTAGGGTCTCTCCAGCCGCTTTCAAACCGATCGACTCTTATCTCCCAATCAACTACTGAGAAGCATTTTGATTGATTGCTTAATGGAGGAACATTTGTATTATATTATATGATGTTTAATTTGTGTGAGTAAAAATACATAAAGAATTTAGAATTTTTGATGACGATGAAAAAGAATAGAAACTTCTCTGAATCAAACAGCAATAGAAATACTGAATCCCCTATTGATTGATATAATTGATCACTAGAATTTGCTGTAATTTAAAAATTGGTATATTTATGATTTTTAATCTTGTACTTTTAAATTCATGTGTTTTTCTTTATATTAACTAGATCCGAAATTTTCTCAACTTTGGGCAGGAAGAACCAAAACATGTTATTTTCATAATAGATCCAGATAGAAGATCAGGGTCAGCACAGTGTCCTGACAGTCTCATTTTGCACAACAAACATAAGGACTTATTCTTTTAGAACCTATAAATGAAATAGACGGATTAGAAAATATTGCTTATTGTAATGTCTGTCTCATTTAGTGAAGAATTTGTAATCACCTGGTGAAATATTTTTGATGCTTCATAAAAGTGAAAATTCTCCTTTCTTCGAGACACACACAATCTGTTTTCTGAGCTTATTTTCTATTTAACAGTTCGACGACACATTACAACTAACACTTCGCTGTGGTACACCTTTACATTACAAAGATCCTGAAAATGCAACTGAAACTTGTGAAAGTCACGATGTAGATGTTATTCACATTTCACCACTCATAGGGAATTCTTCTCGATATACTTAAAGTTGCCTTCCTTCCAATAAAATGAAACGATGATGTAGATTGGATTCAAGTTGAGGAATGAAATGAATACGTTTATTGATCCTCGTATAGAGCAATGAAGAATTGAGTCTGAAGTTATGAAAACAGATAGAGGGATATCTTCGAGATTGGTGATACAGTATGAAATATAAATAGCAAACAATCTTTCAGGAAAAGCCTCGTGTGATAAGACCAGAAAGAGGAGACAACTTTTCCACTTAAACCTCAACCAGAACAATATTTATCATTCGAACCCATGTCAGTTGCAGGCATACAATTATTGCCAATATATTTTGGTGTTTTAGTAGCAGTAGATCTAGAGAGAGAGTTTTAACATATATTTGTGTGTCATTGCTTAAATTATTCCTGATTGAGAACTGTATTTAGAAATTATAATGCCTCTTATTTGACTTTGTACTGTGTAATTATCTAAATAAGTTGTAATGGATAGCTAAAATCGATAGAGGGTCCTACATGATGACCTCTATGTATATATAAACTGAAAGTTCCAAGACTTCCAGTACAGAATTGATGTTCCGGGAGTCCAAACTAACTCACACGGAGGCTATCCCTGCAGGTGTTATTCCTTTCCTCGAGCTCACTCAGAGAATACTCGAAATAATAGTGTAGGCTCACACAACAGAAAATATTTTGTCCTGTGGTTTTGAAGATGAGGCCGTTCACTTCATCAAGTTCCGAAGAGAAATGATAATCTCCTAAATACTAATGATGTGTTCGAAACATTATAACTATTTATTCTAATCTACATGTAATTAAGTACTTTAAAATATATTAACTTTCGATAAGAATGTAAATGCAAACACAAAACTTTGTTGTAACTATCATCTGTAACCTTACAATTAATAAAGTAAATTATTGTAAGAGCTTAATTTCATTTAATGGACTCGCCGAACGACCCCAGAATTTCATACTATTGATTGGCAGCAGCACAGCTCAGAATTCGGCATGGCTCAACAGGATCGAGTGATAGGCTCTGTGTATAATTGAGAAGCTCGAACTTATTATAACCACAACAGTAATACCACTTATGCTGACACAATAGAGCCATTATCTCAACTAGAGAAGCGAAGACTTCAAAGAAACCATCCAAAACGACAATATAGAACAGGAGTAATGCACAACGACTGAAAAATAACCTTGAGGAATATTCGATGTCATTAACCAAAGAAGTCTTTAGTGATGCCATTACATCCGGACAAAGATCCTCAGCTAAAAGTGTATATCGCTGTATCCCCTCCTCTCCATAACGTTGAAACTGCCAAGTTAGGAACACTTTAAAAATCATTTCAGGTAGGTACAGCTCCAACGACTTTGTATGATCCAGATCGATATTAATTTTATTTAGCTTATTTTTTGATTTACATTGTTTAATTTTATTATTATTGTTTTATTAATTTGAAATTTTCATTAGCTTTTAACTTAGAGTAATAGGAGAAAATTTCAAAACGATAAGTATTTATAACGTTTTAAACCAAACATACTCTTCGGTTGAGATGTACTCAGGTAATAGCTGAATAATAATCTAGTTATTTCAACCAACAGAAAAGTTCGTTTCATTGAGATCGAGGCGGCCAACGGTATTCACTTAAAATTTCCGAATGGGACATCAAAGACTTCTCCAATGTCTCTACTGAGACTGATATGTATTTACGTCGCACTGAGAAGCACACGTAATTGTGATGGACCTCGTAATTTGAACGGCAAATTGACAGACAACATTTGAGCTGGATGTATCCCTCTAGACTTCCACATCACGCCGAATGGGAGGATTAGGAGTCTCGATAGATAACGTGCGTCAGCCGCCACACCCAGATCTTTAGTGGCATCAGATTCGAACCAACGCTATGGAACAACGCCAGTCACGATGCTTCTCACATGATCACGCTACCAATACTGGCTACAAAATTTAAATGCAAGATTTTATTGTACACATACATATTCTTTGCATTTATTGTAAGTTATCCATATTTTATAAGACATTAATTGCGCTTTGTTTTACTAAACGCAAACTGGCCCAAACGAATGTACAGTAAAAGAAAACTGGATACTTGTAAGCCAGGATCTGTTTAGACTAAAATCATTGAACTTTATTCGAACTGTAGATCTTCTATAGTTTCACATGACAAATTAAGAATGTCTTTCTATATACTATAGCTTTATTTGACTTTGATTTCCAGTTCTCACATATATAGATTCCATACCTCAATTTCTCATCAGTGTAATGGTGAACAAAATCAAACAAGAATACATCAGTTTTGAATTGTCATCCAAAATGCTTGATTTAACTATTTATTTGTAAATAACAAAAATAATAAGAAAATAAAGCTGTATTTTTAGAATAAACATGGGATTAAATAGGCCAAGAAGGACAATAGGAAATATGTTCGTCTTGTTATCAACACTACCACAAGAAAGTTGCAAGAAAAGAAATGCCTTGCTTCGTAATATGGTGAGATATAAAACTAGATCAGTATATACTCAAATTATTAAATGTACGACACGTTTTGCACAAAAAACCCAAACGTTCAAGCTCACAGAATTCTTTTCAGACTGGCAATAAATGACAGAGGACATAGAAGTACAATAAGTCTCAAAGTAGATATTTGAAACGATTTTCCTAAAATACTTTAGTTTTATTACTCTTAAATACTTAGTGATTTCCTGTTTGACCATAATATCAATGGTTTGGAATAGTTACAATATCAGAGCTATTAATAATTTATACCTTTATTTTCGGATTGCATTTTTAGCTCTGATAAAGTTGCTTTTTAAATAAGTTTTTATATTAATAGAAAATATTTAAAGGCAGACGAAAAGTATGCTTATATATGCCTTTAACGCCATAATATTAAACTATTGATAAATAGATTCATTCTCAAATTCTTTAGTTTGCTATTTCTATTAAAACAAATAAAAATACAAAACAGACAAAATTTTGCCTTAGAAATTTGTTAACTATTACAAACAATATTTTATTAAATGCTCACATAATGAGCCACTTATTATAGCAGATACTGAATACAAATTTCAAGTGAATTTAAAGCAATTGTTAATATATTTAATGTTTATGACAATATTAATTACAAAAATTTCTTGATGGTAGATTAAATATTATTGGCATATTTTACATGATTTAGAAACTTGTATTAATTCATTCAAAGAACGAGAACTGGTTGATAAATACATTCTGTGTTAATTTTATATATATTTCTTTAAATGTTCCATTTTATATTTATTTGTTGTTCATCAACGAAACCTGTTGAGCAATCATAAGTCAAACTTTCATTTAACATGGTTTCGTTTTAGGCATAACTCTTGCCTCTAAATTTCATAATATTTTGATTTATAAAATTTAATAAACCTAAATTAACAATTTATCTATTGTTGTAACTGATAAAATTTCATCATTCAGTTTTCGAAGAACTCAACAAATACTTGGCATTGACGTATAATTTCATAAACCAACATTTTGAATCCATTTCGATACATATTAAAATAATTTTAATTCAGTTTTCTTTTAAAATACTTCTATTCTAAATGTTTCTTATGGTTGCTACTCAAAAGGTTTCCATGATTTAACGTTACTAATATTTCACATGTTATTCAAGGTTAATTAAACTGATTATTTAATATAAAACAAAGTCTTCTGTCAAATTAATTAAGTTAAGTAATTATTAATTAATTCTGATAAACAGCTAACATTTGTCAATTGCCAATTGTCTGCACAACTATTTTAAATTATACATTTAGATAATTTAATGATGTCAATACACAAATATAGTATATATATATTTCAGTAATCTTTATTTATAAAATAATTTAACTATTATGATGATTTGATATTATTTATTTATTTATCGTTACTTTAAAATATATTTTACGGTTGCCATTTTAGCTTTAAGTGTTTAATTTTCTGCACAAAACATATTCATTCATATTCAGACAAAAATATTGACCTAAATTGCAAAGATAAAATGAATTATTGTCACCGTCAGAGCATAAAATTTGTTGAATTATGAATTATGAAATGTTAATATTCTTTAAAACAAATGCTGCCAATTATCATAGGTTAAAAATTTAATTAAATAATTAAAAATGTAATTCACAAATCATAATATGTTTTAAGTTTAAAACAACAAGTTGGTATTATTATGTTTAGTTTAAATACATGGTATATTTATAATTTTATTACTTTCCTCTACACGAAGGTAGTTATTTGCTATGCAGAGCAACTGCTTGATTGAAAAATTATTAATCGGTAATTATTTACTTAATTATCTGTCTTAAACTGTATTTTAAATTTCCAAATTAAGATTTGTATTCACTGTCTTCCAAATTATCCTTTAATGTAATTCATTAGTTCCAATTAAATTAAATACATCATCAGTTTTAAACTCATCTCAATGAATTTATTTAAATTAAAGTTTTAGTTCTTATTTAGCCTAAACGATTCATCTAATTGAGGAAGGTATTGCAATATTTTAAATGTAAAAATGCACACTTAAAAGTAAAATTCTACATGAGACACAAGAGTTTTAACTAAACAAAGAAAACTAAATTTATTATCATCCAAAGTGAGAAAATTCTTCCGTTGTCAAATAAAGATAAAAGTAACCAAAAGTAGGCCGGAGACCTTAGCAGATCAAAATGCAAATTCAGAAATTGATAATTTAAAATCAGCAAGCCAGTTTTATAGCAATCTTCCTCCTTTGAAATTTTCAGAAAATACACAACAGGATATCTCCTAAACCAAAAGAGAGAGAGACAGAGTAGAAAACCACCCTGAAAAGAACATAAAACTAAATGAAGTGAGAATGTAAGAAAGTGACACATACCACAATCCAAAATATTAAACAATTTGATAATCCCATTCATAAAATAAAAATAATTTCATTTTGTGAAACGATAAACAAACAATTTGTTGGAAAACGAAAGAATTTTCAATTTCATTACAAAACAAAATGTATAAGTACGGAGTTTTAATATAGTCACAAATCCTAATTCCGCAATCTAAAATATTGGTAATTCATAACTCGAAAATTTCAACCCGTAAACAAAATGACACTGTAAAATTAAGAGTTTAAATACTCCAAAATCACCCATATCTCCCAAAGAAAATTATAGCAGAAACAATGCAATTTGCATGTAACCTAGTGTTTTACAAATAGCTCAAACAAGGTCATTTAACTTAATTATAATTTTTATTATTTGTTTAATATAATAAACATATTTTAACAAATGTTTTACTATTTTATATCATTCCAGGCAATTTTTAATTTGAGAGCCACTTATGTAATAGGTCAAACCAATACAATATAGACGAAAACAAAATCAATATCTTCGAAAGGCCAAAATCGCAATTAGATATCAACAATCAGCCAGCACACACATATATACAGAGAGAACAAATATACTGAGATATAGGTCCATGACTGTTTTATTAAAAAGTAGAATTCATTAATATAATTGCACATTATTTTTAATTCATTCTTAAATTTATTTTTAAGAGATTTCTAGCTTATCCTTCATCAATAAAACACTCACACGCATAGGCATATATATAAGCAAAATTTTCCATGGATATTTTATCAGTTAATTACGATATTTTCCCAATGAATTTCGATGTAGAAGAATTTTGGAATTTTAACAACAAATCTTCTCTCATTCAAAATTTAACTTTTCAACACAACAATTCAAACGAGAATGATATATTTCACCTGGGGTTTTCCTGGTGAAACCAAATATTTAAAAATATCTAAGCCATTAAATTCATTGTTCATCAGATATGATAAAACAAGTTTGTGCATCTATATGTAATCATTATAATAAAAATGTTTATGACATTAAATAATATAATATTGCAATCACATTGCCCCATTAAACATAAATGGACTTATTTTCTTTACTTACTGTAGAAAACACTTTCATCATTTTAATTTCAATTTTGTTCAGATCCCATCATAATAGTGGCACAATATTTATAAACACGAGATTTATAATTCTGAGGAAACTCTATAGTCTCAACACATATTATAAAATCAATATCAACGAGGTTTTCTCAGAATGAATATATTTCAGGTTTTATTATTAAAAATATTTAAAAAGAAAAAGAGACAGTAGAATTTATCTTCAACATAGAGCTCATCATTAAAAATATATTTATATTTTTCAAATATTGATTATATTGAACTATATAACAATTTAGGATGCCACCAATTGTTGACTGTTCCTAGATCATCACTTAGCACTAAACTTTATATGTCTAAATTAAAAAGCTAGGAGTTAAAAGTGTATAATCAGAAATTAGTGATTGAACGTTATGGTTTTGATACTCTGTTTTATAAATCCTACAAACAGGTAAAAGGTATAAAGGTAGCAATCTAACTGGGACCCCAAAGATACAAGCAATAATGTGGAAATAGGAGAACAACTCTCGAGCTGATTAAGGTTCTTGTTACTACGCCATAATTCATAATTGAGAACCATCTCACAATGATCAATTAAGTAGTAATAATACTGCATTAATTGAACATTAAATTGGGCAAACTGACCACACCTAAGATTATATTTATTTTCATTGAGTGACCTAATTTAATTTTAAATTGAGTTTCATTTTAATCTGAGTTATATAGCATATGTGTGTGTGTGTGTGTGTACTTCCTTTAAAGTTTTGATTGTAAGTCTTTCAAAGTCATAATTTTGTTTCAAGTTTTCTGATTGTTGTAGACACTATTAATGTTTTGTGGATATTTCAGAATTTAGAGTTATCATTCCAATATTTAAAATGCCTTTATTAGAGTTTAGCGCCTGCATTCAGCAAAATTTTAGTCCACGCGAAGCGTGAGGTGAGCTCGTTTAACGACTGATGGTTTAGCCATGGCATAGTTTTGACCTCATTCGTTATGTTTTTCTCGCGAGCTTCATGACTTGAAAATAATAGCATTAATGTTGGTTGAGTAATTATTTTCTAAATTGACCTTGTTTTGCAAATTTTCAACTTATTTGTACCCTTTACATTAATATTTGTAATATTATTGAATACGATATCAAGATATGGAAAATCTTGATATTTCTCTTCAGTTTTCGATTTTATTCCTGTTTTTGACTTTGTAGCTTTTAAACATTTTTCTTGCCTTCCTCTCTTATGTTCTCCTCTATTCTTTAGTCTTGATCTTTAACTCTCGATTCCTTTGCTTACTGGTCTGAACGATATTTCTGCCTTTCCTGATAAGTTCTCCCCGACCTTTCCCTGATCAGTAACTCCTGAAGTCCGATTCCTTTCCGACCCCATTACCTTGGTGTAATCAACCATTTCCTTTATCAATATAAGCTCTGTTTGATTTGCCTAGTTAGATCCATACTTAGAATCAACCCAGCTTTAACAGTCCAAAGATGCCAACACAATATACATTCTCCTTTCTGTATTTTCCAAAGTAACCTCCAAGTCTCTTTAGTGCTTTGTCTTTCTTTAGTAACCTTTAGGAACCTTTTATAGACGCAAACGTTTAAATTTTTATTTAATACTACTGTATAAACACATTATCCACCCTTATGAACTTTATTTATGAAAATATCATACATATTTTCAATTTTTTTAATCCTTCCGCTACAGACACTCTTTGTAAAAAATGAGGAGCACATAAATCTATAAGTCAATTTCAAATGAATTATACAAAAACAGATCAAGACTTAAGAATCACCAACTATAAATTACTTTTACAGGGAGAGAAAGAATCAATTAATATCCAAACAATACTTTTATAATTTATAAGTTTTTCAAATATAAATTTTGTAAAATACTGAAATCCTTTTAACAAACATTATTTGAATAAAATACCCTTAATTAACTATAATAATACTTCTTCTAATTAAGTTAACGGTATCAATATTTAATCTATAAACAGTTCGAATTAGATACATATTAATTATTACATTAGATGATTTTTTTTTCGTTATAATATTTCATATATTTAAATAATTAATATAATTTTATGCGTTACTTCGATCTTTTTAAACTTATTAATCAAACATATATTTAAGAAATTTTTATGTACAGTGACTTTTCAATTCTAATTTAACTAAATTAATGTTCATTAACTTCGTTTCGTAATGAAAAAAAGAAATTATGCTTTTAAAAAATTACTTGATATGAGACAAATACGCTCAGAATAGTTATTATTTTCTTTTTTTTATAAATTTAAAACAAACATAAATAAATTCAAATTAAATTAAACGATTAATTAATATGTATCAAATTCAATTTAAGAAAATATTTTATGATAATACAGCTACATCGTTTCTCATACAACAGTATTTTTTGAACAAAAAATAAAATGTACTGTAAAAATAATCATAAAGTTTATCTGTTAAATTATTCTATAATAACCTTTTGAAAGACAAAAGTCACTTTAGTGAATTTAATTAATTTAATTAAAGTTAAATTAAGGAGTATTTAAATTTTAAGATATCAACTCTTCCGTTTTTCTTTATCTTCTAAATAATATTGCTGCATTACTACAAATACAGGTTAATGATTGAAATAAATGTTTCTTTCAGAATCGCTGAATCTTAAAAAATTTCTTGCCCCGTATTTTTTAAATAACAATGAAGCATACATTTGCAAAATTCTTTAACATATAAATTAAGAAACACTTGTGATTTAAACGTAATTTCTCATTTTAATATATAAATTAAAAGGTTTCAAGAAAACATAAAAAAAAAAAAATAGCAGAAATAATTCGCAAAAATACACTTCCTCGGAACTATAACATAAACATACAAAATAAGAAATATGTTTTAAAAAAAATTTATATAACTAAAGTGCTCCAGATTTTGATGTTTACTTTTAAATTAGATTATCAATTATTGAATATTCAATACCAGTTAAATGCACTAGAAAATATGTTTAAGATCTGTAAAATTATTTTAAGTAAAGCAAATTAATCTTTACATCGGCCATTAAAATAAATAATTTCAAATATACAATATAATATAAATAAAAAAGAATAAATAGAATTCTACTAAAACCAATAAAATGAAGTGATATTTTCTTATATAAATGTAAGTTTTATTTCTTTAAATTATTTTGAAACACAAGTGTAAGATTTTGAATGTTCCTCATTATTTACTTTTTAAATTACTACATGACAACAACATTAGTGTCTCAGAGAATTTTTTTTGTTGGCTGAAGATTCCAAGAAATGTTAAATTTCTAAATACAATGCTAAAAAGGTAGCTTTTCAATACCCAAAGCATTTTTATTAATATCATTTCGTAATCGTATAGCTACTAGAACATAATGCCACTATTGAAAAATGTAATGTTCAATTTCTTTTCAAGCTCAGTGTATATATATATATATATATATATATATATATATATATATATATATACAAAATCTCTAGATGTATCAAAATACTTTTTCTGTTCAAATCAGGCTTATTCTCAAATCCAAATTCATTGCCCAAAGAACTTTACATTTTTTACGTTAGAAACTTATTTTAAACATTGAAAAATTGTTAATCAAATATTTTTTTAAATAATTCACTAGTTTTTATCAAAACAGTTTTTACTTAAAATTATTTTCGTATTATTGTGATATAAAATAATGGGAAAGCATTTAATTAATTTACATTTTTGTTCTTTTTCAAACACATTTCATGCTTACCTTTCAAATTTTATGTAAGTAAATTTTTATTATTTTTATAATGAATCGCATACTTGAAAATTTTCTATATTTATTATTGCACTTTACTAAAGAGCTTTCCAATACTCAATCGATCAGATAAACCTGAATTATATTTTTCAAATAATGAGATGAAAATGTTACACGTATATGATTTAGAATATTTTTATAACATTTTTAAAATAAAACTGATATTCGCAAATAAAAACAATTACTTAAGATTCCAAACGATTTGATTATAAAAATCATAGCAATTGGAAATTCACTTTTTTCATTAGTCAACTCGATTTTTTTCTGATTTTAGAAATAATCTTTTGGTGAGATGTTTTCACTATTCTATGTTATGTATTTTTTTTTTTTAAATTTTACGTTCTTTATTTTCTTTCTCTCAATGTTTCTTACGCCATTAAAATTAGCTGATTTATGCAAGATTCAATAAAATTAACTGCAACTTATATCTTTATTTTCGGAAATCATCTATTTTCGTATATACATTAAAACAGTTTTACACAACTGAACCAGATAACTTTTTAAAAGCTTATGGAAGAAGTTTTTTAAGTACATAAAAAGTTTAAATGATTACAGAAAGTTAAGATTTATGGAAAATATTATAGTTCTTTGAATATATAATTCTTCATGCCATATAAATACTAAAATTACCAATTTTGTACACTTAATTGACGTGATTCTTTCATGAAGAATTTCAATTAAATACCAAAAATAATTTTACAAAAAAATTATGATCAATTTTTAAAATAATTAATAAGCCTTTTCTTATAAGTTTTAAAAATTGACCAGAGTTTCAGCTTTTAATCTAACATAAAAAACAATTTAAAATTCTTTTTAATTGGTATAATTGAATTATAATTTTTAAAACATGAAATTTTTTTATAAATTTTCACAATTACAATTCAAAAACAAACTTTTATAGAGATTTAAATATCTTTGATACATTTAAGTTATATAAGAAACTCGATCATTCAAGCTAAAAAGAATTTCACATAACTACTAAAAATTAATTTCTTAAAACTTCAAAAATTGATAAAAACTTAATATAAAATATATACAAGTTCCATAAAAATTATGTTAGAGGAATTTTAAAAATATTATAAGAAAACATTTTCTTTTTACTTTCAAGTGAAATAATGTAATATATCTAATAATTTTTATCTATGTAATATTCATTAACATGAATTTGAAATAATTACTCAATTTTAAGATGCGTTGCCACTCGATTTGAGCATTACAAAAGCAAGTTATAGAATATAATTTAATTAATGAGTCACATAGATTAGATATAAAATAAATGAGTCTTGAAAAAAGACGAATCATATAGTATACATTGATTACACAAAATAAATCAAAGGAAACATATTGTTACTAAATTGACAGAGACGAGAATGTTATACTCACATGTCTAGATGTGATGAAAGTATCATCCAAAATCACATGATGTCCTTCCCACCTTCTCAAGAATCTGGAACTGAGCAACTTGCTGATGACCGTCCTGGTGTGGTTCAGGCGACACACATGCACCAATCCCTCGTACACCAACTTGAACCTAGGTCCCTGTGGACTACTGGGAGACCTGGAAGGAGAGCAGCAGTTGGACCTGCTGCCCGAATTAGCTGTGGCATTGGTTGGATCGCTGCCGGACGATGAAGAAGAATCTACTGACAGATTCCTTAAGTTGGACACTCCAAGAAGGTGTCTGGGGTCTTCCAGGCCCAAGTTGAGACTGTTGGTAGAGTTCCGGAAGTTCGGGGAGGGCACTCTTGGGGTGGATGGAATGCTATCTTCTGGACTGCTGGTGGCCATGGAGACATGGAGAGTCACTGGGCTCTTCACGCCAGAATTGTTCCTTTCCTCTGGTGGGGGATCCATTGTTCAATCTTCTGGTAGGAATATTGAATATAAAATATCTGATGCTATGCCATAGTCACTTCCTGCTGAAAGTAGTGTTAGTTATGTTGGTGTTCAGCATAGTTCTAAGTTGAGGTTAGTATCACCTAAAAGTAGCTTTTTTTTAACAATTATTTCTACTGTGATTTTCGCAAGCAAGTGTTCTAAAGCAGTAATTCCACATTTATGCTGAGAAAATGAATTAATAGATGATTCCTGTCAAACAATCAAGTTGATGAAAAGCATTATGCTGCTGTGTTTATTTTAAGTAGAATATGTGCACCAATAGTAACGTCTATTTATTTTATCACGAATTATAGATATATTGATATAGAAGCGTATAATATGAATCAATAAGAGGCTCATTTTCGACTTAAACTACCCATTGCTTTAAAAGTTCTGCAAATAGCTTTTAGTCAATATATTTAAATTCGTGAGTCTTATTGACGCTTTCAATAGGCTTCAAACGATTCCTGTGGTATAGATATAAGATATCATATATTTATCAACTAATTTAATACAATCACTTTATAGTAATATTGTAAAATAAGTTAGCAATTTTAATTTTAATTATTTCCTTAATTTTATTTAAAAAAAACAATTAAAAACACTTTTGTCAATTTATGTGGACAAAATAAATTTGATATATTATAAATCACAATTTGTGTATGTGCTCTTTATCACAGTAAACTTTTTAATGCATCTGAATTTTTAACCGTTTCTAAATATTTTAAGTATTTAACTTTTGTTTATAATTAACAAGCAAAGTTAATAATAATAACATAAAACGTATGAAAATACCTTCCAACTGTTCCTTAAGTTGACATTTACAAATCCGAAATACGTTGTAATGTAAACGAATAATTTTAGAAATATTATTAACTCTATCCACAGCCAAATATTGCGTATTTCCTCACAGTCGGATAACAAAAATTAAATAAACTAATTATAATCCACTAGAACAGTCTACACTAAAACATTTCTTGAAGCTTTACCTCTATAACATCAACTTCGAATTTTGGGATTCCAAATCTACACAATCATTAGCACCACAAACGCTTCGAATGCTTTATACACTGCACATCTTTAGAAAACATATAACAAGTGCAATAAAACCGAAACAGAACACTGCGGAAATATCCACTCGACCCTTTCAATCCATCTCACCATCCGGGAAAATCCAAAAACTCCAGGGTGTATTGACCATTTGACAGTATTTCTCAACACGCTGAGAGTTTATAATACGTCTGGTTGATTATACCACTACTTTTCCACTCGCTTATCCGAAATTACGAAGAATCGAAAGTTAGTTCAAGATGGAAATTAACCTCGATTTCTTTCGATTTGTCCGTTCGGATGTTCGATTCTGGAAAAAAGGGAGACGTTGATTAGATGAAGAGGATTTTCTTCCGATCAGCTGAGCAAGAAAGATGGTACCTTGGATAGGGTTGCTGCGCTAGGAACGTCTTGGGCGACGAAACGTTCCGGTGATTGTCGCCAAAGAGGAGCGGAAAAGTCGCCAAGCTCACAGGTGTAAATTCGATTGGAGATTAACCTGGGAAATAAACCTGATCTTTCAGATCTCACGTCGGACGTGAAAATGGACCCTAGAACAAAAAAATTCGGCTTAATTGGAGATAACTATAAAATAAACAGAAAGTTTACGCATTTCTTTCTTTTTTTTTCAATGAGAGGGGATAGATTTAAAATACAAGCCTTTTCATTTACGTGAAAAACAGGTTTTACATTTAGTGTAAATATTAGTGAAATCATAAGATACATGTGTGTGAGTGTAATTTGTGTAACTTTACATTTAAATTTAGCAGTGTATAATTACATGTTATTAATAACCAACACCAAAAAATGATTGCAATATATTAACATAATGAATTTGCTTTTACAACTCATAACAATCAGCAGCAGGGGGGGGGGGGGAATCATGCTGTTTTAAAATAAACAAATATTTTTTGAAATTCTGTAAAATTACTAAATTTCCACTGTTTGCTTCTGTTTACTTAAATAAAATCTTAGTTATTTTATTTTTAAGCGTGTGAAATTTTTTTGTATTTTTTTAGTTTTTGTTTTAATTGATATAAGAGTATAAAGCTCTAATTTTTTTTCTTTTTTTTTTTTTTTAAATTTGAAATGCTGAAAATCAAAAATGTTATTTTCAATATATTTTTTCTATGAAAATATTTTTTTTTCCTAAAAAAAATCAGTGAAAATGTTAAGTATGAATTTTTTTAACAATTTCTTTCATCATTTGAATATAGTTATTCTTATCTCTCTTCATATAACATGTTAGACGAAAAATAAGTGCAGATGTATCAGAGCAATATTTTTAGTGGAAAATTCTCATACATTTTTTTTTATTACATGAAATTATTTTAACAAAATATCAAAATAAAATAATCCCTTAAATATAATTTTGAATATGACTTCGTATTACTTTTCAGATGAAAAATAAACACTGATAAAAAGCTTTATTCTCCTTTTAGATGAGAGATGTTCTAAAGATTTTTAAATGAAACTCTTCTTAACAATCTATCTATAAAAGAAACTTATTATTTGATTTTATTTATCATTAAAATCTAATAATGTATCCCCTTTTAGCAATTAGAAATCCTTATAAATTAGATGAGAATATATAATAGAAAAATTAATTAACTTTCAATTAATGTCACTGTTGAGCAACCCGATGGATCTCGTAATTTGAAACAACAATCACACGCACACAAAGAATGAGGACGACACTTGAGACAGTACATTACGCTCAACCCTCCACACTGCGTGAGGACTTCGAGACTCCTATTTACTGTGCTATAGCCTCCATCATTTTCCGAAATTATTGGGTAGGTTGGTTTCTGTTAACGTCGCACTAGAAGTAACATGAGGACAATTGGTGACGGTCCTTTTAATATTGAACATCGGTTAAATAACAAAGATGACACCTGAGCTGACACCTTCCTCTCCTAACTACACCACCACACCGACGGGAAGATTTTGAGCCTCGACAGATTTTATGTACATCAACCTCGGCTACACGGCGTGTCTTCTGTTGCAATAAAGCTCGAACCCACGACTCGACGAAAACCGCCAGCCACGAGTCCGCGACCATGACCTCTAAGCTATTGCGGCCACCCATAATTATTTGGAGAACCTGGTCTTGAACCTCTGACTCGATTTCATTACAGTAAGGCATGAAGCCTGCAACCCTCACCACTATTCACCGAGGCCACGAACGATTCAGAATTTTAATTTCGGGAAGTGTTGCCGCAAAAAAAAAAAAAAAAAAAAGGCCTTCTCTTGGTAAGGAGGTGATTGATTGATTATTTATAATCATCACATGGAAGCTAAATAATGGCCGATGTAGCCTAATGATCATGGTTGCAGACTCGCAGCCGTATTTGCTTTCGTCGAATCGTGGGTTCGAAACTATTATCACTAAAGAGCCACTGCGGAGCGGAACTTATGTAAGTTAAATCTGGTTGCGATCCCCAGTCCTGCCGTTAGCTTGGTATAAAAGTCTGGAGTGGGAGGTTCCCGCTTAGGTGTGGTCCTTGTCACTTGCCCGAGGTTCAAAATTATGAAATCCGTCGCCAATAGTCATTGTGTTGCTTCTATGTACAACGTTAATAAACTATCATTCAATCACTTGGTAGATGAAAATGAACTGCGCAATTTTCATGACAAGAATAGGAACTGATTTTTCCTTCTCAAAATTCCGCAGCATATATTTATGCGAAGTAATTCCATTTACTTAACGGCAGTCCGTATTATGCCACTCGAGAGTTTTGGACTCGAAAGCAGAACAAATCTGACGAAGATTTTTTGTTAGACTCCATAGATTATCGTTATCTTGAAAAAATATTAGATAAGGACGACACTTAAGGTATATAATAAACTCATTTCAGTTATAAATAATGTTAGCATGAAGATTATAAGATTTATCGTAATGACCAAGAAGCGCTCCGTCAACCCATTAATATCAATTCTATGCAATCTTTGTAGCATAATTATTATTACATAGCATATTAACATTGCATTTCATTGTATTTAATAGTTTTATTCATTTAGTAATATCTTATAACATCTCAATAACTTTATTAATTCATATTAAATACTTTTATTACTGTTTTCCTGATATGAATGGGCATTTTTGAAATTTATTACAAACATTGTTGTTGGAAAATTATGACATAATTTATAATCTTACAAATTATTAAACCAATATTCAAAATTTATTAAGCTGAATTTTCAATAAGAACCTATTGCAGTTAATCATATGAACTTGGATATAGTCGTAGTGATGGGCTATGTAATCGAAGTGATTGATTGATTATTAACAAGCAACACGAGGGTTATTGGCGAAGGAACGCGTCATTTGAGCTATGGCCAAGTAAAGATGATTTCATCTGAGTGAGTGATTCCCTATTCAAACTTTCACGCCTCCCAACGGGACCTCGATAGATTTAATGAGAATTAGCTTCCTACACGGCGGGTCTTAAGAGGCCTCTGGACTCGATCCCAAGACTTGACGAAACAACGCCAACCACGATCATGACCACTAGGCTCAGCAACCCTACTGTAATCATATCAAGGGGATCATCTATCAGAGGAAGGTACAACTTACCATTACTGGGGCATGCGTTCAGACCAGCTTTTCTTCGTAGGACTAAATAATCTGCATCCTTTATGCGAAAGCGGTAGCATTTGCCTTCTCTGAAGGAGAATATGAAATATTAAGAATATGAAGGCTTGTAACATATTAAATTATCAAAAATTCCATTAAAAAAAAACTACAGACTTAGTAGCCTGATTAGTTGAGGTTTGATGCCATATTTGCCACCACCTAACATCTTAAACACATTTCATAAGCTTTTAAGGCGTTATTTTAAATGATGCTATTGTTTTACTAAATGTTGTCCAACTACTCATTTCTTCCCGTCATAAAGGCCGCAATAGCCGAGTGATCATGGCCAGAGTTGTTATCCTCTAGTCGCGAGTTCGATTCCAGATACCACTAAATTCCCGTCGTATAGAGGAGCTTATGTAAGTTAATCTGTCAAGGCTTCGCGTGAGCGAAGCTTGATGAAAGGGGTTCCAGCTCAGATTTTGTTGTTGACCAAGTTTCGTAGAGGATAGCAAAATTTCTATATCCGTGCCATGTAAACGAACACATACTCAAGGAAACCGAGTATGTTTTATGCATCGTCAATAACATTATTTATAGATCGGCTGCTGAGACTTCAAATGATGATATTTTATAACTCATAATTTGCTATTATATTTAACACTTATCTATTGAACGTTTCCCGGTTCCCTATTTCTTCACGACCCAAAGATTAGCTATCCATATCCAGCACGTCTTGTAATTTTGATCCACAATTCGAGGACGATGTCAGCATCTCACTGGCAACCCACATTCCACTTCATGCCACAAAGAAACTGTGGCACAATTTTTAGCAATGAGGCTTTCAATGTTAAATCTTGTTCACAACGACTGCCATGTTGCCAAACATATTAAGTTGATGAAAAAGAAGTGAACGTGGCCTCTGGGCACATACAATGCAACTAGGCTCCTATAGGCCTAGTTCACATTAATGTAATTAGGCCAATTTGCTTAGAGGTCATGGTCACAAACTCGCGTCCAGCGTTGTTTCGTCGCATCGCATATTAGAGTCCTGATGTCCCTAAAGATCATCCGTGTAGTAGGGATGATGCATATTAAATCTTTCGAGGCTCCAAGTCTTTCCATATACTTGCTGTTTGGAGAGGAAGATGCCAACTTAGTCATCCTCGTCACTTGACCAAGGTTCAGAATCACGAGGCTCGAAGCCAATAGCCCTCGTATTACTTCTAAGGGCGACTTTAATAAAACAATGAATCAATCTATAAGCTCCAAATTTTTATATTCATTTTCAATTAAAAGAAACATGCATCAAACATAGTCGTAGTATTTAACAAAACCCTTCTGCTAGATGAAAATGTAGGGTAGAATCAAAATGTGTCGCTGGAAATAGCAACAATGAATCAAAAGTATGAGGAGTGAATATTAAATAATGAGATTGAGGCGACAACAGAAGAAGTACGCATGTGCCGAACGCCAGAGACTGACAACTGTTTAGAGAGAAGCCTTCTCTTTCGAATGCAGTGTCTCTTGCTTCTGTAAAAAATCCGTATAGCCGCAGCCTTCGTTCGCATTAGTCTTGTTGTTGTTGTTTCGTCAGGAAAATGATAAGTGTAACAATAGAGCAGCAAATTATTGTGAAATTTCACACATGAAACTTATAGTTTGTTGAAAGAAAGAAATGACAATGAATCTTTATCACTTGCAATTGTTTTTGAGTAGTTTAAGCGTTTTCAAGATGGCCTAGAAGACGTTGAACACGACCGGGTCCCCCTTCTACGTCTAAAACGGATGACAATACCGAAAAAAATTGGTAATCTGGTTCGATCTGACCGTCGGTTAAGTATTCATCCGATTGCTGAGACTATAGGAATTGACAAAGAATCCGTACGGCAAATTTTACATAAAAATTTTAGCATGCAAAAGGGGTATGCCCAAATGGTGCCTAAAATTCTCACACTTGAGCAACAAGTAGCTCGCAAAATTTTTTGCACTGACACTTGAATGCAATTAAAAATGACCCAAATTTATTAGAAAGGATAATAACATGTGGAGAATCGTGGTTCTTAACTTATGATCCTGAAATGAAGCGCCAATGCATGCACTGTAAGAGCCCATCTTCACCGAAAGCTGAAAAAGCTCGAATGAGCAAATCAAAATTCAAAGATGTAATAATTGTTTTTTTTCTTCTATTTTCATTTGATTATGTACCTTCATTGGATCCTGTAAATGAAGCCACATTAATCAACATTACTACCTTCACATTTTTGCTGAACACCGTGAAAGAATAAAGGAGAAACGATCTGAATTGTGGAAGGACAAGTTGTTGCGCATTGTTTGTCAAAAGATTTGTAGCCAAGTACAGCATTCCAGTTTTAGACCATCCACCCTATTCACCGGATCTTGCGCCATGCGACTTCTAAAGTAAAATCTGTATTGAAATGAACTAGATATGAATCTGTTGAAACTGAGAAAGATAAAGCGATCCGCGTCCTGAAGCTGCTGACAGAAGACTTCCAGCACTGTTTCGCATGTTGGGATGGAGGAAGGGTATATATTGAAGGTGATAATAAGCAAATATGTATGACATCGATATAAAATGTTTTTCAGCGTCTGTCTCATTATTTAATAGCCACACCTTGTACACAGCCTCATTTAGGAAATTTCTTTTTTGTAATGTTCGACTGTTTGTGACATTAATAAAAAAAAAAAAATGAATAAAATAATTCACATTTTATATACTCTCGACTTCAAGAAAGAAAAAAAAAAGTTGGAAGAGGGGGGAATAGCAAAAATAAGGCTTAATAGTAAACTATCATACAAGCATTTGAGATTTTCTACTTCTAAATTTACGCCTTCAATGCTCGAACTGCATTTTTTGATGTCACACATAATCGTTTTTTAATCTTTTTAATTTGAGAGGCAAACCTTTACAACCAATTAAAAAAAAACCAACGAAAAAAAACCCATTTGAGAAACTCAGAACCTAGACATATCGAACTTTTATGAATCGGATATCTCTTTATCTTTTTCACTCCCAAGGAACTTAAATGTTTACTATTAAAACAATTTTTATGTATCGAACAAAATTTCTATATATCGAACACTTTTCGAATTCTAGCAGTTTTTATACATGGGTAAGAATCTAATTGTTACTGATGAATATTGTCTAACATGGTTAGAGATTCTTATCTAATATTCCTGCAGAAATTTTTACTCTCCGAATGAAAGTGGAACATCAATTTGAAACGATTACAGGAAATTGTTTCACTATTTTATTCAAAAACAATCTGCCGCTGGAGCACACAAATTTCTTGTTGAAACTTACGGTGAGTATGCTCTTCGGAAAAAACATGCAGAGACAGGTTTCGAAGCTTAAAAAATAATGATTTTGATCTTGGAGATGCTTCTGCTCTGCATTTGGCGGGATCAGTACGGTGTAATTTATTATGAACTACTCAAATCAAACGAAACTATCACGGGAGATTGCTATCAACTACAACTGATGCGTTTAAGCCGACCTCTAAAAGGAAAATGGCCGCTATACGAGCAGAGACACAAGAGGAGTTTGTTACATGACAACGTTCAGTCACATCGAGTAGTCTACGTGATTTGAAGATTCAACGGCTAAACAGCCGCTTTTGCTTCGTCTAAAGTGACATGACAATGGAAACAGGACTTGAAAAAAGGATCAAGGGGAGATGGAAGTCAAGTGAGTTCTATCCTTGTTTAAAAGGGAGCTGCAAGTGTGGAAACAAATTGAGCGAGGTGGTTTGTTTGATCGAGGTAGTTTTGTTGGGAGTTGATTGTATAATTATAATGGTTTGGGATTGTATTGTAGAAAGTTGAAGATAAATTTGAGATCATTTTTGCAATGGATGGGATTTGAAGTTCTTTGTGGAGGTAACGGATTGCCATATACCAGGGGGCTTGTGCAATTGTACGGAGGAAGAGGTTTTGTGTGCGCTGAATTTTAAGGCGGTTGGAAAGTGCAGTGGAGCCCCAGATTTGACATGCATAGGTGATGGTCGGGAGAATATAGGTTTTGTAAACAAGAGTCTTGTTATGGAGAGAAAGTTTTGATTTTTTCCCAAGGAGTGGTTGCAGAGCGTAGAATTTTTTGGAGGCTTTTTCAGAGATAAGTTTAATATGATCGCGGTAGGTACATGTTGAAAACCTGTGAAAACCTATTTGGAAATGCTTAAATGGGAAGTCCTGCCCCACCCTCCGTATTCACAGGACTATCCCCTTCCGCTAATCACTTATTCCGTTCGATGGCGCATGGCCTGGCTGAGCCACGCTTTTATTTTTGTGATGATACCAAAAAATTGGACGATTCCTGGATAGCCTCGAAAGACATGTCGTTTTTCGACGTGGAATTCATATGCTGCCAGAAAGATGGAGAAAGTAGTAGCTAGTAATGGGCTATACTTTGAGTGACATGTTTTTACCCATATACTTTAAATAAAGCATTAATTTTTACACAAAAACAACTTCTCCCCACGCTTTTCCCACCTTCCCCTGTGCTCGTTCATTCGAGACAGAATCACCGGGGAAAGAGGTTGCCTCTCCGGAGCTCACGCTCGACCGCCTCACGGAGACCATGGGGAACCGGCATTGCTCTACGCGTCCGGTTGGCGGGCGTGTACTTAGATCTTAGGATACACTCTTATATCTTTTTTCACTTTTTACGTAATTCTCGCAGTTTTCTCTTTCTCAATATTTCTGATGTGGAGGTATCTTCCAATCTGGGGAGAGGTACTCCGTAAAATTACACACCTTCGAACAAAAACAGCACGAACTTATTCAAAGTCCTTATATATATGTGTGTGTAGGATACGGCAGTAATTTCTAATTAATGGTTTATATTTGTTTTGAATTAAAATTATGCACAATTTTTATTTCAGAAAATTTATAGTTTTTTTTATATATGTTTTATTAAAAATGAAGTATGACTTTTAGTGGTAATAATTTGTAATTTTTAGTACGATTTTATATAATTTAAAAATTATGTCTAATTAACATAAATAATTTCATAAATACTTTATTCCATAATAGATTTCAAAGAATTTCATCTCTTGCAAAAACACTGAATACTTGATTATTAGCATTGTCGAAAAGTTCTCTGTCAGTGATATTGCACCGTGGACCTATTTTGAATATATTCCATAGATGATTCCTATGAGACGCGTATTTTCTGCAGTTCAAAAGAATTTGTTCCAAATCGTTTACACGGTTGCAATTGTTACAAATTACACTATCCTGTAAATGAAATTTGAGCTAAAATCCTGAAATTCCAACCATTTTGCTGATGATTCGAGTCTTAATATCTCTTCCGTAACTTTTTTTTTTCTAATTGGATTTGATTTATATGGTCAGGATACTCCTAAGGTTTCGTAACATTTGCTGAAATAAATATTTTCCCCATTCAGTTTCGGAAACAGTTACTTTTCCTGTTTTTTGAGGCAATACAGTCGATATAAACATTTCACTCCAACATTCATAGATATTCTAAACAAAATACCAGGACTTCTGAAGCAAATACCTCAAAACCGAGAAGCAAGAATAAAAAAAAATGTTATTATAAATGGTTTGACAAATGAAGAAAATAAAATCGGGATTGCACGTTAAGTCATTCGTTCCCAACTCAAAATCTTTCTTTTCTCGAATTTCATAAAAATATAATTTTCTTACTGATCTTCAAAGAAATGTTTCAAGAAATACAAAAAAAGAACAGCCAGGTTCTGATATTTGCGTATCATATGAACTCTACAGAAACTCGTCTATTTGAATTGGAAGAGCTTGGTGTTTACTTATGTTAAATAGGGGATAATAGCCCTTGTTGCACAGTACACCATAAAGACCATCAAACAACATTGGATTAAATTACGAGATAATCTTGCGAGATTATTCGTCTGTTTATTTCAAAATACTTTTGAGTGTCCGGGAATCCAAACTAACATCGTTTGATTATGAAAGGTGATCCAATAAAAAATTTTGCTATTTAATCTGTGAATGACTTTTGGTGATCAAATACTGTTATTTTGAAGTACAGATAGAACAGAGACAAAATTAACATATTTTTGTTCGATTCTGTTAGATAACCTAAAAACTTCATATAGCATTCGTTTGATAGGTTGTTTTTTATTAACGTACCACTTTGAAGCAACACAAGAGCTATTGGCGACAATGGCATATAGCTAGTGCTTCTGCAGTAAAAATAGAATTAATGCGATTCATTCTGTAAGTAATAGAAATGTTTATGGCATACCCTGCTATAGATCTTACGTTTTGGTATTTGGAAGCATCCGTACTTGTTATGAAAAAATCCAACTGCCCACTAATAGATTGCTTGGTTTTATGGGCTGTAAAGCAACAAATGCTATTATACCTTTCGAATTCTTTTTATTCAATAGTTGTCAAATAATTTTTATCTTCTGCAAGAATGTTCTGAATATTTGTTTATTAGCTACTGCATTGTGCAAAAGTTATTTGAAAGTTATATTGCATTGTGCAAAAGTTATTTGAAAGTAATATTGCATTGTGCAAAAGTTATTTAAAAGTAATATTGCAATGTGAATGAATATATTCCAGAGGTGATTTCTAAGTGTCATGTATTTACTACATTTCAAAAGAAAATGCTCCAAATAATTGATACGGCTAACACTTTGTATTATTTATTTGGTTGAATTTGAGTAAAGGCCCAGAAGAGTTATGACCAATTTGCAAATGATTCGAGGGTTAAATAATTCCTCTCTTCTGTATTTTGTCCAATTGGATATTGTATTTATATTGTTGAGATGTTCCCTAAGACTTTAAAATATTTTCTGGAACAAAAATTTTCATTTGCATTTTTCATTCTTTTTTTGAAAATATTGCTATTAATATCTTCTGGGATTATTCTGTCGAAGTCCAACTGACTGTGACAATCCAGTAAGTTGGACTTAGTCACCGATTTTGCGAAACTACATAAAATTTTCGAGTGTCCCAAAATCCAAAGCAATATCTTCTGATTATGAAAATGAGATTATATAAATAACTTGCTGACTAAACTATGAATAACTTTTGGTAATTGGATATTATAAATTTTAAGTGCAGATAGCACAGTGAAGATATCTGAGCTATCTGCAGTTTTTTTCCTAATTCAGCTAGATTGTCTAAGGCTTGGCAATAACTAGTGATTCTGCTGTAAAAATAGAATTAATGTGATTTATCCAGGCAGCCTATTTCTGCTCAATGTAAAGAGAAAAAAAAATTGCTGATCAGTCAAAACACCTCGTAATCTTAAAATGCAATCAGATGGCGAGATCGACACCGGAGCTAGTAACCCACATCCACCTCTACGCCACGCCAAGACCTTGAGCTCCAACAGATTTAACGTACAGTAGGCCTTCTACACGACGGTGCTTCAGTCGAAACAAGGCTGGAACCCGCAACTCAACTGAAATATCGCCACCCACTAGTTCGCTACTCTGACCTTTCGACTGCCGCATCCATTTTTTTTTTTTTTTTTTTTTTCTTCTTAAAATCTGCGTTAATCATATAACTGCAGATTTCATTTATGTTAGAAATATTTACCTAAAAAAATTTACTATAGCGATGATATACTAGATTATTCAGTTAAACAGGCTGATTTTTATTTGTAACTATACTTTTCATGCTTTTCACTCGTTTGGAATTAGTTTCATTTATGATTTTTTTTCAGCACAATGGTTGAAAATTGCTGTTCCAGATCCATATGGAGTTAATGATGCTGAACTTCGTCATTTCGAACACATGACGAGAAAGACACCTGAGACGGTACCTCTTACTTCCAACTTCTACACCTCATTTATAGCCACGGAAGGCGAGTGTTCATGGTTGCGCGCTGGCGGCCAGTGTTTCCTTCGAATCGTGAGTTCGAGTCTTTCCACTAAAAGCCCGCCGTGCAAAGGAATTGATGAACATTAAATCTGTCTCGGCTCTAAGTCCTCCCTTTGGCGTGATGTGAAACTTCTGAGAGTGGTGCCAGCTCCAGATGTTTTCATTTCTTAAACGAGTCCATCACAAATATCCTTCCAGTTGCTTCTCAGTGCGATATGAATAAACAATCAATCAGCACTTCAACTAATAAACTTGGAAATTTGGTTCGATTTACTGAGCAATAGTTTCCCCTCCTCTCATTTTGCACGAAGGGACGTGAAGAAATCAAAATTCGAATCTATGAATGATTCGGACGTTGGCAGGTCTTAAGCATCACATTCATTGATGGAATTCGATTTTATACATGTATAGGAATGTAACATAAATAAATACATTCCTAAATATACAAAGTGAAATGTTCCTTTTAGTAATTTCATAGCTATTCTTTTTTAAGGAATTCCCTCCCAAGCTCTGTGTAATTAATATTAATTACATTTTACTTTCCTTAATACCCGCTAAAAATTGGTGAATGAAAGTTGAAGTTCACAGCGCAAAAATCCAATCTAGCTATGCTGCGCCAAACAAAATGTATTCGTGATCCAAACGTTGAGGGGGGGGAATAGAAGGTAAAAACTATTTTACAAATTTAGTTTAGTCTTTATTAACGTCGCACTAGAAGCAACACGAGGGCTATTGGCGACGGATCTCGTAATTTTGAATCACGGTCAAGTGACGAGGACGACACCTGAGCTGGCACCCCCCTCTCCTAACATCCACACCACGCCAACGGGAGGACTTTGGTGCAGATTTAACGTGCATCAGCCCCGACTACATGGCGGCCAAGGATCGAACCCGCGACTGAACGAAAACCGCCGGCCGCTAGTCCACAACCTTGACCACTAGGCTACCACGGCCCACTATTTTACAAAAAAAGTCGAAAAGAGAAAGGATCATTAGAGTATCTCGGGGAGCGTCACCCGTTGTTTATCAACAATAGTGAACACGATGGGAAAGAGATAGAACTAGGATATTTGGAGGTTCTGATGTCCTTTACTTACCTAAAGAAGGTCATAAATGCAATATTAACTCGTATAACAATACTGTTCTAGACTGTTGTGAATTCAAGGTACTTAAATTACCTTGATTGACATTGTGAAACCAGACAGGAAGGAGTGCTACGTTATTTCGTAAGGATTGATGAGTGAAAGAGAGTAGATATGGAGCTTCCCAATTTTATAAATAAACCCATATTCATAAAAATTTTACGTCAGGTCACGTGTCAGGGTTAAACACGTGTCGCACGAGTTTAACCTACATTTAAGCAACGAATACACTTTTGCAAAATCGTCTGCAATTTTTGTTCAGCTTCCAAGCAAAGAAACCAATATGTAAGATATTTATTCATAAAAAAAAATTGATAGAGTAGATTTCATAATAATGCACCCGTGAGTAACAAAACTATGCACAACTTGCTTTATTAATTTTTAATAACTGCATTGGAATTCAAAAGAAAAAAATTATCGAAAAGTATTTCATGCATATATATTTTTATATTTCACAAGATCATAAAATCTTTAACAAGACTGCGAGACACATATTAGGAAATAACCTGTTTCCTTATTGAAAAACAGAAGCCAAAATAGTGTTTTAAAAAAGAAAATGAATCAAAATTATTCCGACACAAATGCTGGAAAAATTATGTAGACATTAATATTAATTATATCTTTTTATATTCGTTGCAAAATAAATAAATCGTTTAATGTATTTTTGTTGTGATTCGGTTCGTTTTAATTAAGAGTGTCCCAGCGTTACTCAACATATTGGAGACGAACTTTGCAATTTTGAGACAGCAATGGTCGAAAGATAAAAGGTAATAAAAACGATTCCTCCCTCTCCAAACAGAAAAATTCTCTGAAAATTTATCATACAATTCTGGAAAAATTGATTTTGCGATATTTTAGATTAAATCAATTCCATAGGTATAAAATATATTCATAATTTGAATCATTTACGCAATAAATTCATTTTTAGCACGCATAACAGAGTGGAATATTTTTATTTTATATAAGAATAAACTTTATTGAGTATTTAAGTTTCTCGGGTTTTTTTTTTTAATACAAAAGCTTTAATTTCGAAAACCATTCCCCTCTCCCCCCCCCCCCCCCAATGATCACAGTAAACGTATTTTTCAAATCATTGGAATGTAATATGAAAGTTGAAAATAGTAAAATTTAAGAATTTTTATTGATGACAGGCATAAATTTATCTTTCATATTCATATTTATTCCTTTTTCTTTTAAATTCAACCATTCTTTTAAAAACAAAGCCCATGTTATAAATATTAATAGTCATTATATAAATAAAATATTTCCTTAAAAATAGCCTTTATACAAATAAATATAATTTAATTCACTCTAATAGTGATAAATCTTTTTAAAAAATTGTGTTTTCCTAATCTCTCTCAATTACTTACAAAATTCATTAAGAGTTTTGAATTTATGAGTTAAAATATAAATATTCAGCATAATTTCTAAGATTCATCATCAATTCCATCGAATCTTATTTTTGGATCACATTTACAGACACTTTTTCATGGAATAAAAAACACATGTTAAATACATGCTCCCTTCAACAGTTTTCTTAGAAAAACATTTTATGTCCACCATTAAAATCGATTTTTGTATCACTCGCTCTTCCAAAATACGCCAACTGAAAACATTGTTCATTTCGCCAAATGAAGCAGCAAGCTTGGAATTCTAGTAACCCGCCACAAAAGAAACATTCTCCCCGGGATTTCTATTCTTCGCTTTTGACAGTCACTGCGCAACATCACACGCATTGACGTAATCGATGCTTCTTGGATCTCCACGTTAGACACGTGTTTTATTCAGGAAAAGGGGGCGTCCAACACCCACTTTTACCTGAAAATTCAAAAAAGAATAGTCATTTAGAACGATTTTCAGACGAGAGGAATTCGGTTGGAGCGAAGTGTATTGAGAACAAATGAATTACAAAAAGGAAGAGAAGCAACCCTTGAACTGCGAACACTGGATTAGCTCCAAAAAATAACGCTTATGACAAGTTAAAAAACAAATCTTGGAATTTTTTAAACTCTTTTATTACCAAACTTGTTGAAAGAGATGTATGCTAGTGACCAAAATTTTTCATTCATGTAGATTTTTTATCAGTTAAAAAAATGCATACAAATATCTTATTGCACAGTAAGTTGACAAAAACAAGGAGGGGGGGGGGGGGACTTTGGATACCTCACAGCTTTTTTAGAAGGAAAGACATTTTGATTCTTTCAGAAATTTGGAAATAAAATTTCAATTGCATGTTGTGAGGAAAAGCAAACATTCATACTTTAATTTTAAACTTTATTTTTATAACGCGATTCCTCTCTTGGAATTAATACACAGATTTAAATGTCTTCTTAAGCAGATTTATATTTTTTCCAAAAGAAAAATAATTTTAATTCTTCATATACGTCCACATTTTTTTTTTTTTTATTATTAATCTTTTCACACACTCTGCTTCATAAAGAATATTAATTAATAATGAAGACTCACAAAAAATAATTTTTATACTTTATTTCTAAATAGAAATAGCAACGACTGCATTAAGTTTACTTCAATTTCTTTTCAAGTTTGTAATTACAAGGGTGCATTGAAAACACATTAATTATAATTTTTTTTTGTAGTTAAGATTTTCAACTTATTGTTAAACACTATTATTAAATAAAAATGTTTTTTAGATAATTGTACGCTGTCAGTCGAATAAAATTACTTCTTTTATTTTCAAATAAACCAATTAAAATGGATACACAAATGTAAAGGTTAATAAACACAAATTACTTTCAAATTTTTTCTGATATTGGTTTTAAAATTCTAAAAGAATCCTAGAATAAAATATTCAATGTCACACATCGAATATAAAAATCCCACATGACTACCACATTAAGTTCATTTTCTAATATTCAATTTTTTATTATAATTCTTACAAGAAAGAAATAAATCAATTTCTTTATTGAAGTTAAAATGAGCAAAGTTTGTATCAATATTTATAAGAAATGAAATTATTTAAAAAAAATTTTTTTTATCGAAAGTGTATTCCAAAAGAAAGAGAAAAAACCCAACACCTAATTGAAGAAATTCTAAGTTATAAACATTTATAACATAGTTATTATTTTAACAGATAATTTGCATTTGAAATTTTCTAAAATCAAGCAATTATTTCATTTTTGAATGAAAAGATATTTTAATGCAAGCATTAAATTAATTAAATTCACCAAAAGAAATAGTTATTATGCAACGAACCAATCATAATTGGAAAAAAAAAAATTCTTTTTCCAAAAATTTTTTTCGAAATTTTTGATTTTAAAATGCAACAAAATTTCAAATGAATACACTTAATTCTGGATTAAAAAAAATTGATATATTAAAATAAAATATTTTTAAAAAATATGCATTTAATAAAAATAAATATGCAGATTTAACTATAAAAGCAAAAATAATATATACTACTACAATTTCTGAGAGAAAATAATTGAAACGAAAAATTAAAATAACTACAAAAATTATCAAAGAGAGAGAGAGAAACTGAAAAAACCAACTTCTGAAGAAAAGCAAAAGAATGGAGTAATTACTTTTAAAACAAACTGCAGACTGTTTGGCTAGGTTATTCCAGAATTAATGGCCAAACTGTTCCCAATCAATGAATTATATTATATATAGTAAAATTGTTATAAAACCAAAAATACAACTGAACAGAGACCTATTTAAATTGCCCATTTTTTAACATTGGAAACATTTGCAACTAGATTTGAAATTTAATTGCACTTAATAAAAAATAATAAGTTTCTCATACTCAGATACTTTTTTCAATAAACTTCCATTTAATTCAATACAAGCAGTTAAAAAAAGCAATTATTTTAGAACATTCATTTGACTAAGAATTTTGTCAAGGAGATTACAATTCTCTGTTGCTAAATAAATAAATGACTACAACCAAATCATTCTATAACGAATGCTCTAAATATTTCTATTGGAGCTCTTTCTTGTCAATGTCAACTCCCCCCCCTCCTTCTTCACTACAGTACATAATTTTTAAAGTCGATTAATCTATTTATATTAAATTACATATTTTATTTCACTGAAATACAATTTGTAGTAAAATATATAACATATTTTATTTCAGTGAAATAATTTATGTAGTATATTGTGTGTCCATACAAATAATCCAAGCATATTAAGTTATTCATATGCACACACACAAAATAATAAACACACTTAGAAATATATAACATTTTAGAGACAAAACATTTTGATAACACATTTAATATGAAAAAAAGTATTGGCTTGCTGAATATAAACCACCATGGATTGATTTTTAAAAATTTTGTTATATCACACTATTATAATGGCTTTTGAAAACAATTGACAGGTTGGTGCATCATTCATAACTTCCACAGAGCACTATGCAACAATATTAAAATATTGTTATATTTTATTTTCAGACGAATCATCAACTCAAGACTATTGAAACTTAATTATTATTAACAATGGCATATGATTATGCATTCCTTCTACAAACATGAGTAACATATCTCACTATCATCCCTGTAAAATTTAGAAGGTAAAGATAAAATGAATTTAGCCTTTTTTAAAACAACAAAATGTAGATAACGTATCATACAAATAAAAATTTATAGTTGAATCTACTACATAATTTTTCCCTTACCTAAAACTAAATATATTCATTCTTTCATAAATTTGAAAAATGGTATTTGAGCTGAGAAATCTCTTTCTGGCTTTCAACACATTGCATTAATGAAAATTTTAAATACAGATACTTTTATTTCGTTTAGTCAATTTTCTTGCTTCAGAATATTCTTTTAGAAATTACTATATAAGTTTTTATTTTTACTGATTTTTATACATGATTAATAATTAGAAAAGAAATATATTAAATTCCCTCAATATTTATTCAAATACAAATTCTTCTCAGATGGAATACTATCAGTTCTTAGTGTAACAGTATATAAGGAAAATAAAACGGATTGGTGAAAATTTTAACATTAAAGATTTAATGACAATTCAAAAGAATCTTAGCAGACAAAAAAAAAAAAAAGCAATGTTATACTAGAACTCAATCAAAAAGTTTTTCAATTTTTTGAAACAGTTCCATAATCCGTCATGAAAATTTATCAGAGAAGACAAAGCAAATGTTACATCAGACGAATTTGTTAAATAAAGAGGATTCACCAGAGAATATAATACTTTTTGATGTAATTATACAGGCTTTTACCATAGTTCAAGAGCCAATTTAAAAATTAGCCCATGGTCTAATAATGAAAACAAATACCTATTCAAAATATTTTCAATTACTAATAATTTGATTTATGTTGGTTTTTTCATTACAATGAACATTTTTATTCTTTTAAAATATCATTGATAAGCAGATACCATAAAAGATCGAAATATATATTTTTAAGGAGACAACACTCTGCTAGCCACTTTTTAAAATTAGATATTTTAAGTTTTTATTAACCATATTTGAACTCACATAAATATGCATTGCAGAAGTAAAAAACATTTTATGCAAACAATTATTTAATATTTAAAAATTCTTAATACCTCTACAAATTTATTCCTTTTTTTTTTAGCTAAATTTCTTAGAACTGTTTATAACAATTCTGTGCAAGGGTTTAGTTGTAGATCTACAATTTTTCTTTCTACCAGACTCTACAAAAAAAAAAGTAAAAATAAAGCCATTTCAAATGTTATTGATTTTTTAAAAAAATAATTATTTACATTAGTTTAATCAGTGATATTCCAAATGTTTTGGGGAAACTATCAAACAAATTTTTTAAATATTTAATTTTTCAATTAAGAAACCATTCTTCATATCATTAGCTGTAATACTATCCCTTATTTCATGATCAAACTATTTTCTTCAAAAAATAAAGTCCATAGAAGTTGCATAAAATTAAGTAAAAATAAATTTAACTAATTTCTTTCATATACTCATAGTAATACAAATTTATGCTATTATAAACAGAGCAAAATAATTTAAAAATTAGAATAAGATTTTTTTTTTTTTGAAAATGCTTAAACATTTAATAATTATGAAGCATGTATTTACATAAGATTTAAAAGCAATGGCTTTAACATCTTCATATTTACTACTATTACTATGATTTCAACAAAAATTACTATAGTAAAATTTTATTAACACATTGTCTGACAGCCACTATTGATTGGATTGATAGTTAATGCCTTGACATGGAAGTAGATTGTATGCAAATGCCAATATACTTATTATAGGAAATATGACTTAAGAAAAGTAATAAAATTAATTATGAGATACCTAAGTACTATTTAAGCCTTTTTATTAAAAAACTTCTTAA
>BMAW01046847.1:281880-308348 GCA_019974015.1 Nephila pilipes | reverse complement strand
TGTGTGTCCATACAAATAATCCAAGCATATTAAGTTATTCATATGCACACACACAAAATAATAAACACACTTAGAAATATATAACATTTTAGAGACAAAACATTTTGATAACACATTTATAATATGAAAAAAAGTATTGGCTTGCTGAATATAAACCACCATGGATTGATTTTTAAAAATTTTGTTATATCACACTATTATAATGGCTTTTGAAAACAATTGACAGGTTGGTGCATCATTCATAACTTCCACAGAGCACTATGCAACAATATTAAAATATTGTTATATTTTATTTTCAGACGAATCATCAACTCAAGACTATTGAAACTTAATTATTATTAACAATGGCATATGATTATGCATTTCTTCTACAAACATGAGTAACATATCTCACTATCATCCCTGTAAAATTTAGAAGGTAAAGATAAAATGAATTTAGCCTTTTTTAAAACAACAAAATGTAGATAACATATCATACAAATAAAAATTTATAGTTGAATCCACTACATAATTTTTCCCTTACCTAAAACTAAATATATTCATTCTTTCATAAATTTGAAAAATGGTATTTGAGCTGAGAAATCTCTTTCTGGCTTTCAACACATTGCATTAATGAAAATTTTAAATACAGATACTTTTATTTCGTTTAGTCAATTTTCTTGCTTCAGAATATTCTTTTAGAAATTACTATATAAGTTTTTATTTTTACTGATTTTTATACATGATTAATAATTAGAAAAGAAATATATTAAATTCCCTCAATATTTATTCAAATACAAATTCTTCTCAGATGGAATACTATCAGTTCTTAGTGTAACAGTATATAAGGAAAATAAAACGGATTGGTGAAAATTTTAACATTAAAGATTTAATGACAATTCAAAAGAATCTTAGCAGACAAAAAAAAAAAAAAGCAATGTTATACTAGAACTCAATTAATCAAAAAGTTTTTCAATTTTTTGAAACAGTTCCATAATCCGTCATGAAAATTTATCAGAGAAGACAGAGCAAATGTTACATCAGACGAATTTGTTAAATAAAGAGGATTCACCAGAGAATATAATACTTTTTGATGTAATTATACAGGCTTTTACCATAGTTCAAGAGCCAATTTAAAAATTAGCCAATGGTCTAATAATGAAAACAAATACCTATTCAAAATATTTTCAATCACTAATAATTTGATTTATGTTGGTTTTTTCATTACAATGAACATTTTTATTCTTTTAAAATATCATTGATAAGCAGATACCATAAAAGATCGAAATATATATTTTTAAGGAGACAATACTCTGCTAGCCACTTTTTAAAATTAGATATTTTAAGTTTTTATTAACCATATTTGAACTCACATAAATATGCATTGCAGAAGTAAAAAACATTTTATGCAAACAATTATTTAATATTTAAAAATTCTTAATACCTCTACAAATTTATTCCTTTTTTTTTAGCTAAATTTCTTAGAACTGTTTATAACAATTCTGTGCAAGGGTTTAGTTGTAGATCTACAATTTTTCTTTCTACCAGACTCTACAAAAAAAAAGTAAAAATAAAGCCATTTCAAATGTTATTGATTTTTTTAAAAAATAATTATTTACATTAGTTTAATCAGTGATATTCCATATGTTTTGGGGAAACTATCAAACAAATTTTTTAAATATTTAATTTTTCAATTAAGAAACCATTCTTCATATCATTAGCTGTAATACTATCCCTTATTTCATGATCAAACTATTTTCTTCAAAAAATAAAGTCCATAGAAGTTGCATAAAATTAAGTAAAAATAAATTTAACTATTTTCTTTCATATACTCATAGTAATACAAATTTATGCTATTATAAACAGAGCAAAATAATTTAAAAATTAGAATAAGAATTTTTTTTTTTTGAAAATGCTTAAACATTTAATAATTATGAAGTATGTATTTACATAAGATTTAAAAGCAATGGCTTTAACATCTTCATATTTACTACTATTACTATGATTTCAACAAAAATTACTATAGTAAAATTTTATAAACACATTGTCTGACAGCCACTATTGATTGGATTGATAGTTAATGCCTTGACATGGAAGTAGATTGTACGTAGATGCCAATATACTTATTATAGGAAATATGACTTAAGAAAAGTAATAAAATTAATTATGAGATACCTAAGTACTATTTAAGCCTTTTTATTAAAAAACTTCTTAACTACACATGGCACTGCATGTCAAATTTTTTCCCAAATACCATATTGCATGCACGTAAAATGCAAAAAGTGAGCAAAAAAAAAAAAAAAAAAGGTGACAGTTCACATTATTTTTGAATAAATCTGTATTATAAACATGTATACATTTTACAATGGAAGTGTCTTTCAGTTATCATTGATATAACTTATCACAAGATTACATTTTCAATGAAAAATAAAATATTAATTTTGAAACCAAGATGATTTATAGCCAGTTTCTAATCACCACTCCATGCCGATACCATTAGAAATACCCTATATGCTGTGCAAAATAATTTGAGAGTGATCAGCCAGAAGAAAATTTTCCCATGCCAGCGCATGATTGGCTCACTGGTGATGGAACCACATCATGTGTTGGCGAATGATGGACAATCTGTGTTAAATGCAAATTAGTAGCATCTGTAATTTCTTATAAAAATGACACACATATCAAAAAGATTTAAACAATTTTTTTAAAAGAATTCTAATAAATTATAGAAATAGATATTTCAGATACCAAAAATATTTACATTAGGTTCATTATATAAAACATATTTAATTTAAAACAGAAAAAAAAAAAAAAGGTTTAATTGCAAGAACTGTTCCCAAAAAAAAAAAAAAAAAAAACTTTTTTCCCCTTCAAAAAGGACACTCAACGAAATCAAGTATTTTAAATTACAATAAATGATAGACACACAGAAAGATATAAAAATAATTTTTTAAAAACATTTCCCCACTGAACTAATTATAAGATAAAGAAAATTCAGCCATATGTTAATACCAATAAAAATCAATCATTATTTTTCAAATAGATCAGCTAATAGAGCACATTTTGAATTCAAAATAAAATTAATCATGCAAAATAATTTGATAAAATAAATACAATCAATCCTAACTTATTTCATTAAACCAATAAAAACACTAAGCAACACTAAAACAGAATCACTTATACATATATATTCCAAGATATTAGATAATAAATGTCATTTTTTTCTACAAATTAGATCAACACACACATATATATATATTAAAATATTTCATGTTCAAACAAGACTTTAGTATTTGCAAATTTTTTTTTATGAAGAAACTAAAGGATTATTAAAAAACATTAAGGGAGAAAATTGCTTTTAAATTAAATTGTACTTTTTGACAAAGCTTTAAACATTTATAAGTTTTTTAACTTGAATTTTACTAAAAAAATAAATTACATTTTTTTTAAACAGGATAAGAAATCTATGAACCACAACTAATAGCTGGCTAATATATTATTATAACATTAATTGCATAAAATAAATCCAAGCAGTGAGTTATATTTTAATTTCTAATTAATATTTAAATATGCATTATGTATACATAAGAACACACAAAAATTAAATATTTCAAAGCCAAGAAAAGAATGTTCTTCATGCTTTTATTACACATGCTACGTTTTATTCTTAAAATAATATATTTTTTGACTTTTTAAAAATGAAGCAACAAAATGACAAAGCACACCAAAAAAAGATTTTAACATAGTTATTTTTAAAATTAAATAAACTGAAGTTTAAGATTCAGTTTATTTAATTTTTTAAGTTTATGCTTCTCTTCCTTTAGAGAAAAATTATACTTCAAAACTTAAAGATAAACACTACATATAAATGCATCAAATTTTTATTAAATTGTTTTAATGAGCCAAACAATTTTTTTTTATTAAAAAAAGTTTTATTTTTCACATCAGAGTTTGTCACCACATGTCAATTGTCCTCTTTAAATTTTTGAATATATCTGAAAAATAATTGTTCTAATAAATCAGGAAAAAGGAGCTTTTAACAAGTCTCAATAAATGATGAAATGAAACAACTCAGTAAATAACTCCTTTAGTTTTTACTAAAATATTCCAGTAGTCTATGGTTTAATCTTGGAAACAAATAACTATTCAAAATAGTTTCAATTACAAATAATTTAATTTATGTTTGTTCTTTTCATTACAATGTACATTTTTATTTTATAAAAATATGGTTAATAAACAGATGCCAAAAAAGACTGATATATATATATATTTAAGGAGACACAATACTCAGATAGCTTTTTAAAATTAGGTATTTAAGTTTTTATTCACCATATTTGAACACACATAAATATGCATTGCAGAAGAAAAAACATTTATGCAAACAAATATTTAATATTTAAAATATTGCAATATTTTAAAATTCCCAATACCTCTAAAAATTTCTTTTTTTAGCTAAATTCCTTAGAAGTGTTTCTTACAATTATGTGCAAGGGTTTAGTTGTAGATATACAATTTTTTTTTCTCAACCAGACTACAAAAGAAAGTAAAAATAAACCATTTTAAAAGTTATTGATTTTTTTTAAAAAATAATTATTTATCTAAATCTTTGTTTCATGTACAGAGTAATTAAACATATAAAGCAAAATAACTAAAGAAAATTTTAAAATGTAATATTCATTTAAAAAAAAAAAATTCAGAAGTCTTAGCATTTTAAATACATGACAGTCATGAAAAATTAAAAGCTGAGAAAAAGCAGTTTACAATTTTGTAAGTCAATGAAATGATTCGACATGATGTAAAAAAGAATTTACATAACTTGTAAGATAATATAGCTATATCTGAGAAATTTTGAACACATATTTAGAGTAATAAATTTTTTTAGCTAATTTTAGGGCACTGTGTCCCTTTAAGTAACTATTTAAGAAATAAAGGATAAATTGAAATTTATAACATATTTTTGATTCCATATTGAAATACTGACAAAAATCTTAATATATAATAGTAATTAACACCTTGAAAACTTTCAAACAATGAAAAGATGCCAAACATGAGTAAAAAATGTTTTATTTTACATAAACTGTACACATGTAAAGTTTATTTATGAAATTAAACAGTTTAAAAATACATTATTACAGAGAAACAAATATAGTTGCAATATTAAGTTGAATATCTGTGATGATTTCATTAGCAAAATATTAGATAATGACTGATTGAACACAAATGAAAATGGCAATCGTTAAATAAAAATAGCAAACAAATTCATTCACAGGTCATAAAGATCACATAAATAACATTGAAGAAGAATGACCACACATTCATGAAACATTTACAAACAAAATCTTAATCTTCATCCGAGTCCAAAGCCGCTCTCCTTCTATCAAACTGAAACAAAGTTTCAAACATGAAAATCAATTTATCATTCACTATTTATCAAACAGATATTTAATAACATTTTTATTTTAGAAAAAAAAGTTCAATTGTAGATTACACAACAAAAATCCACATTAAAAAAGTAACCAGTGTTTATCATTATATTTATTAATTAAAATACTGTACACAGTAGTAGTTTGCAGGAATAATTTTATAATCCTAATTAGTAAGTCTTCCCTCCAAATTGACATTACAAAGGGTAAAAAATAAATTATTGGCATCAGGCTTCTATAATTTTGTGTCATTGTCTTGTATGTGAATAGAATTTAGGCAAGTATTCTCAAGATTCCAGTGTACAACAAACAGAGCTTTTGAGAGCCAGCTGTTAGACTTAATTTTAAAGGACATATGCACATGAGAAATATTCCACAACTTCTTGGATTTAAAATTCAGTGACAGAGAGAGAGAAAAAAAACCTTTAGAAAATTGTATACAATAGATATTTGTATTCAAATTACAAATTGCATGTTTTAACACTTGTACTTACAAATATAAGCTATACCCAGTTGCATCAAATTTAAATTAAAACATATGCAGAAAACAGATAACTATTATCATGTTTTTCATCCAACAAGGTTATATATATACACATAGATACACACACACATCTATATATGAAGAGTATTTTTCATAGAAGAACATGAGACTTGATATGTGCAAGATCACTTTTTAGACTAATATGCATCAATAAGTCTAAAATTCCAAAAGAAAAAAAATGTCTCATCTAATATTTATTTTCTAATTACAATTATAAATCTGAAACTGGTTATTTGTTGAATCATTTTAATATGTCTGGGCGACACAATTACACATATGATTGCAGCACTCCTTTAACAAAATAAAAATATTAACATGACAGCCAACATTGAAATCCTAGCCCCAAGAATACATGATTTTCTTAAAATTCCATAACATACATTTTATTTTATGATTAAAATTAGTGAAAATACCTAATAAGAGATATTTTTAAAAGTTAGCATGAAAAAAAAAATATTGTCTTTGTTCAGACGAAATATAGTTCACCACTATATCCAATTCTTGTTACAAAAACCCTAAAAGCTGATCCTTAAAATATTTTCATGTTGATTTCAAAAATAAAATTTAGCATTTCTTTCCATCAATATTTTTGTCCATGTACTTATCTCCAGTTTTTTTATTTAAGGTTATTTTATTTTCTAAAATGCTCATAAATATAGACAGAAATTTCTCCATCTTTGTCACACACACATATAAATTCTAGGAGAAAATGTGTGAACATAAAAATGAATTATAAATTAAAAAAGAAAGTAAAAAAAAAGTTTTATACAAAGAACAGATTTAGCTACCCATGAAGTGCTTTCTTTTAAAAAAAATAACTATTAAATTACTCAATTAAATATAAGAATTAAAGTAAAATATGAAATATTTAGAAATGGACAAAAGTAAACTTTTCTGATATTAAAATTAAAGGAAAGAATAAATTATTAAATTGCATTCTTAAATTGAATCAGCTACATTTAATAAAAATTAAAGCAAATGATAAATTATAAAATTAAATATATTTAAGCTAAATGTAATTAAAATTGAAGCAAGTAATAAAAATATGAAAAATGATCTGGTATGCTAGAGACTAAAAAATATTTCCTGCACAGTTTTTAATAATTTCTACAGCTCCCATTAAAATGCTTAATCACATTTTCAAATGAATACCATGAAGTACATTAAATCTTACTTTTAAAAGACAAATGCTAGATACTCATACTTAAATTATACGGAAAAAATGTTAGATACATGTGATTTTATGTTGGATTCTTACAAACTGCTTTTAGAAGAAAATGTTATGACAACTCATTCATCACCTTAATACATATTCAGAAGTTAATTCTAAACAATGATCATATTGATATCAGTAATTCATAGTTCAATACTGTTTGGAAAAGAAAAGAACATAAGAAAATATTTTCTTTCATCATTTATTGGAGCTCAATTCATGAGTAATACTATGTTTTACACTTCTCCAAGAATGAGTATCCCCAAATAACAGATCCTTGAAATTTTACATAATAGCAAGTAATATGATGTCAACAACTTATGTACTTAGATACAGTTTATAAGACAGTTTTCAAAAGTACTGCAACTATATTGAAAAAGTTCATTTTTGTTCTATGTTAGAAATTCATAAGTCATTGATAACCTGCAAAGTTTATAATTTTATTTACACCTTATCATGAAGGCTAAGCAATATGAGAATAAGAAAATTGAAGGGATAATTGATAGAAGTGTGATGGTGGTCTTTGCACAGCAGATTGTTTTGAGAAGCAGCACATTTGCATGAAAATGTGAATGACAAGGTAATGTATTCACAATTTCATGAAGTGTATACTAAAAAAAATACAGTACTCTCTTGGTAATCTAGCATTTATCAAACCAGAGTATAGTAAGATTACAGAAAGCACCAGATTATTAGAAAATAACAAATCATAATGCATTTAAACAGTAAGAGCTATGTATTATTATATAATTTTAATTCAGTACATACAAATAAAGTGCCAAATACACAAAATAATTATAACTACAAAAAAGTTCTGTTTTGTATAAGAGCCAATATTATTCCATTGACGTGGATAACATAAAATAACATGTGTAAGGTATATGTCTGCACCTGTAAAACTGCTGGATCATTTTTGCAAATGAGAAAGGTGAAAGGCTAGATTATAGAGGGAGTCAGTATTTGTAAAAATTTAGAGAAAATGTGTAATGTATATAAAGAACAAAGGTTCACAACATTACCACTTCTCCAATTTGCAGAGTAACGCAGGGTTAAATACATTCAATTATATAATTTAGACATCAAGAATATATTTGTTTCATTTTATCACAAGTTCTATAAATTATTTTCATCCCTAAAAATTTTAGATGTAATTTTATAATATAGAAAATTTTAATGCTTTTTAAGTCAGTTTTTATTTTATTGTTTTATGAGCAGTTTAACAAAAAAATATATATATTATTGTTTACACCTGTAATAAACATTGTTAAGACTCTGTTAATTTGGCGTTAGGTGGGACAGGCAATTATATCTAGGGCAATAATTTGGGAGAGTCGGTGTTCATTTATTATTATAGTAGTAACTTGTGAAATAAATATAGAGTGAGAAACCTGTCTAACATCTTCTTGTATGACTTGTTGACTCTTTAGTGTTAGTATATTTAGTTTAGTTATGACACAAGAGGCGAATAGGAATATAACTTCATAACAAGTCTTAAGAAATCTAACCATACATAAAAATATTACATATACATTTTCCAGGAGACATGGCAAAATTCTGATAAATTTTAAATTATGTGCAACATAGTAAGGATTTCATTAAATTTTTTTCTCAAATGTAGAATAAGCAAAAAAAAAAAGTATTCAGACTAATATAACATATAGGTATCGAGCACTTAGGTAGCATAGTTTATATAAAAGAAAACAAGCTCATATAAAAGAAAAACTATTCATAGATTTTTGTTTTATGATTGATATTGTTTGTGGGAGGTTTCAAACTGGTCAATACAAAAGGAGGCTAAGAAATTAGCCTTGGATGTATTCAGAGAGTTCTTATGGAGATGTCATCTGCACTGAGAAGCTTTTCTATTGACAGTTTGTGGAAATGAGTGACTCGATAAGCTGCCTTAGAAAGGTGCAATTAGTGGTTGGAAGGGTGAGTTTGGTGAAGGAATTATATGGACATTCAAAGAAGATTTTTAAAAAGAGAGAATAAGTAAATTTTTAAGAAAAAAATCCGAAAAAAGATTTATAGTGGTTTATGGAGTCTAGCAAATTCTTTTAGATCTTATAGTATTTGCATAAAATTTTTCAAATTTTTTCATATTAATATTTTCAATACCAAGAGAACTGAAAAATTAAATTGAGGGCTTCTGAATATGCATATAACACAGAATGTAAGAATAACACAAATCTAACATGAACCCAGCTTAAAACTTAAGTTATGCACAAGTTATATTATTTTCAAAACCTAAAATATAAATTATTTTTTAAATTTATGAAAATATAGCAATGAGTAAACATTTATATATAAATGTGAAACATTCTACAAGATTTTAGAATTAGTAGAAAAAAATATTTAAGATAAAAAAAAAAAGTAATACATGAAAGCCAACTCAAAAGTAATTTGAGCCATGATTTTTAGGAAAGTGCATTTATTTCACAATTCATTAAAAATTTAGTTTCTGTAAAAAGAAGCCAAATGTTGAAATTCTTCAAATTTCATATTTGAAGTCAGTAGCATGAAACACAAATGACCTTTTTTATGGATTAATATATCCTTTGTGTATGGTTATTTCCCAAGTATTATTTGAACAAATTTAATTTGAATGAAGTTCATAAGAAGTCCATGACTTTTTTATGGCCAATTTATTTTCTCCAACCTTATAAATATTATCAATTAAACAAGTCACTAAAATATTTCCCCATCATTTTCTATGTCTCATGCTGTCATTATTACTCCCAAATTTCATACAATCCTAGTATAATATTATATTGAATAATTTTTAATTTTATATGAATTGTAAAAATTCATTTGTAAACTTTACATCAAAAGTAAACATATTAGACATGTTAGTTTTGAACTGTTGAATTCTTATACATAAATGTGTGTTTAAATATTTGCATCATCTATTAATTATAGAATTTCTTTCCTACAAATTTTTTTAAAGATAAATAAAGTCTACATTCTATAGAAATTCATGAGTGGGTGTCAAAGATTTCTTTTTTTTTTTTGCACAATTATCCAAAAAAAAAAAAAAATAAATAAAGATAAAATATATATAATCAGTCAGTTAAATAAAAAATGTCACTGAAATATCTAAGAGAAAACAACTTATTCCTTTAATTAATCACAATTATTTATACATCTGATGCTTTTTCCATGGATATTTTTAAATGTTTAACTATACAACAATACCTGAAACTATATAACTACTACACTTACATATTCTCTTTACACCTTAAATTAATTTTTTACACCATTACAAAAGGGGAAAAAAAACGGATAAATTATTTTTTAAAGAATAATTGCTGTAGATACAATTTAATATTCTATGCGTCAAAAAAAAAAAAAAAAAACTTTATAAATTTTTTCACAAAATTCAAGTAAAAAATTATTTAAGTTTAATTTCAATGAAAGTTTTCTCCCCTTCCTTAATTAGTTACATCTTTTTTTAATGAAGTCTTTTTTTACAATTGTAATTGTGTTTTTCAAAAAAAGTTCATTTAAATTAAGTAATACTTAAAGATAAAATTTTAAATTAAAAAAAAATGCAGAAACTTTTTAAAATATTACTTTTCGTGCACACATCTTTTTTAAATATATATAGCACAACCCAAAGATACTTCATACTTTATTTTTAATATCTCATTCATAAAAAACTGTCAATATTTGCAATACAGTTTTCATTATTTTGAAATCAATGAACCTAGATATTCATATTTTTCTTTTGCAGTAAAAAATAATTCAAAAATTCTTAACTGCAGCAACTTTCAATAAAGTTTACATATCAACAACTCTACAATTGTTCAAAAAAAGAAAAAAAGAAAGAAAAAAAAGATGGAAATTAAATTTTGGATTTCTAAAATTAAGAATAAAAAATAATTTTTTAAAAAAGTGATTTTGCTACTATGATTTTCTGACCATCTTCCCATGATTCTACCTTAAAATCCAACAGTTCAATATTATAAAAATGTATTCATCAGATAATTAAATTTATTCAAAGCATATAGCAAGATACATTCTAGGTCAGAAATAGCGACAAAAGTTGAAGATTGTAGAATAAGTCTTAAGTATTGCACAATATTCCTTATACTCATTCTATGTATATATATATGTGTATGCATGTGATACAAAGAAATTCCTTATCTTTTGAAATCCATGGACAAGCAGAGTTGGCTGGCTACCATTCAAAAATTATCATTGATATGCACACAAAATGTTAAAAATTTCCCATCCAAAAAATTTCACACCAATAAGTGCATGTAAAGTGACCTTTTGTTTAAAAGGAATTGAATGAATAGGATTACAATTGACACTAACAATACAAGTGTTTTTCAAAAGATAATTAGCTCATAATAAATTCAAAAAAATTCATAAAAGAATATTTGAAAATAAATATTTATCTATTATTCATTTAATATTATATTAAAATCATGTATTAATGATTCGAAATTTGAATGCTCTTGCAGATTTCAAAGTTATACAAAGTGAACTTTTTGAAAAAGATACAATGAGAGAATAAGTCAAAAAAAACCCCTCCTCAACGACATAATAATTTATTCAACCAAACTCAAATGAATTGAACTTGAAACTGGAAGTTCAACAAATATATCTTTTTACACTATGCATTTCTTCTTGCATAAAAGATAATTATATTTAAAAAAAAAAAAAAAAAAAAACACACACACACATTAAAATCACTAAACATTCTAGACAATATTTAAAAGGAAAAAAAAAATATTCTGAATTACATGTTTATTTTCAGTCATAAATTCTCATTAGTCATCAAATAAGTATAAATTTCTAATGTATTTATCACAATATGAATTTATGAACACATTAAATTATTGTTGGAACAGGATTAACAATCTGCAAATATAAAGGAGAGAAATGCTTAATTTTTTGTTTTTTTGAAAGAAAAAAAAAATCAATATCTTTAAAAATATAAAATAACTAAACTTCTACAGGAAAATTTAAAAAACTAACGCCTTTACATTAGTTTTCTAGGACAACTTCCATTTCTATATAATTTTATAACACTTTAAACATGTTTCTAAAATTGTGTAGATAGATAAATACAAGATAATGAAATTCACACATTTAAATATATAGAGCAAAATTAAAATCTGTTATTATATAAGAATGATACTATTTCTTAAAAGCATGATTACCTTGACTGTAGGTGTATTGTGTTTTATTTGACGATTAACTTCTTCCAAAAGATGAACAAATTCATTATCCGCCAGCTGAAAAAGATTAAAATTAAATTACTGAAACAATATAAAACTGACACAAAATTAAAATTGAGCTTTTAATTTCACAGAAGAATCAGTTAAAATATTCCATTTAAAACATTTTTTTTTTTTAAAAAAAGCAATATTCCAACAGTAAGCAAATATTTACAACACATTAAAAATATTTATATAATTGTATTAATTAATATAGCACAAATTTTTTAAAAAAATTCAAATTCTAATTAACAAATTTAAATTGTAGAAAAATTAGATGTTTTCCAATCATTAAAAACATTCTGTAATAAAATAGAAACATATCAAAATTTTGGATAAAGTTAAATAACAGAAACAAAATGAAAGCTAATTATATTATTACCTGTGTACGTATCTGACCTGTTTGAGCCATATTAATTATCATATTTTCTAACATTTTTCCATTTTCAGGCTTTGCAATTGATATAGTACTCACTGAAATAATCAAAAATACGTGTTTAAAATATACAAAAACTGTTTTTCTTAAAAAATTCAATATTACAAAATATTATAATTCAACCTCATTTTTTTTTTTTTTGAAATATAACTTAAATACAAATAATTTTCAAAAGCTTTTTAAAACAGAATATTTAGAATTTATATTAGAACAGAAAAGGTCAAAGGAAATAAAAATAGAAACTATAAATCTAAAATTACTTTCAGTGCTTAAAAGGAATACAAAATGTCAAAATGTATGAACATTGTAAACAGATTGATCAATTCAAAGAATTTTGAAATATATGATTTGTAATTACTCAAATAAATTTTAATTATTAAAAGACTATCATGCACATACAAACAGCTGCTACACTGTAGGGGGAAACTTTTAGATTTGTTAACAATATATTAAGAAATTATACAAAGGATATTTTTGTTTAACCCTTTAAGGGGTGCAATGTTATTATTATATATTTTTAAAAAGATATACAAGCAGGGTAGGTAAATTGATCATACAGATAAGGAATATATGATTTTAAAAAAATTTGCAATCCCCGGTTCGGAGCGGGGGCCTTTGCACTGTGCAACAGGCGCCCATCAGGAACATTTTAATTCACACCTTGCTTTACTCGAGATTACATAAAAAAGCTACAATTTCAACATTATAATACATTATAACATTGACAAATGATTATAATTTATAAAAATTCTAATATTGAAATAACTAAACTCAGAAGTTTCTAATAATAACAATTATTCAAACAATTTTCAGAAAAAGAAATATTTTAATTATGTACTTTAAATTTTTAAATAAGAGAATGTAAAGAAAATTAGACATTTTTTTAAATTCATGAAATATGCAAAAAATATCAGAAAAATACAAATAATATGAGAGTTATGGAAGAAATATCACAAAAAAAATGCATATGCACATATTGGAAGATATAAAAATTTAAAAAAAGGAAAACTAAGCTTATTATTTAATTTTTCTGTGAAACTTTTGAAAATATTTAATGCCTTTCTGCAACATGCATAGTTCAACATTGCATGTTTCATACATCCACCGTGTTGTGTGAGATTTCCAAGTTGTATTACAAAAAGCACATCTCCTCTGTTTGCACTTTATGGGTAGATGCTTTACATCTTGTAACCTCTTTGCATCAGGAACATTAGATTTATGTTATTTGATAAGAAGAGGACTTGGATCTTTTGACAACAGTTTTTTGGGTTGCCCTTCTTCATTTCCTATCATCATCAGGCAATGATTAATTTTCAGTCTGAAATTTTTTATCTTTTTCATATCTTCGCATTAATTTGGCAGAATTTTATAAATTATACATACATTTACAATAGCATAGTCCAAAAAGAGAAAAAATTGTGCCACCACTTTCTATTCTTGCGGTCTATTTCGTACAACCTTTTTAGGAGATCGAAGTGATCCACTAGACCCATATTTTTATTGTATTCAGCTACAACCTATGGGCAGGACACATTAATGTTATCTCTTTTTCTGTCCTTTGTACAGAAATAATTTTCACAAGATTGTTTTGGGTAGAGAGCAATGAACCGCATATTTTATCTCTCCTTTTCAGGCAAACTAAATTTTTGTTACTCACTGTCCTGTCAAACTCTCATTCTCATCTTCTATGGGATTTTTGGGAAGGTTTTTTTCCTGAAAGTTTCATTGTACCTGAGCAGTTGACACTTTCTAAAAATCAGAATAATTCGTAAGACATAAAAAAATTGTCCATGTAAAGCCTGTGGTTTTTTCCAGTTTTTCACTTAGTGATTTTACCACTCTTTGCCTAAATTTTTTTCAACATCTTTCACTTTGTCTGTGTAAATTTGAAACTGGCACCTAAGCCCACTTTCATCACAGCACATCCATACCTTGTAGCCTCATTTTATAGGCTTTATAGGCAAGTACTGCTTGCGTGAGCTACGGCCTTTGAACTTTATCATCAATTCGTTAATTGCTTGACATTAACCAGGCCTAAATATGCTCTCATATCTCTCTGGGTTTGTAAGCTCTTATCATTCAGATGAAGATAAGCTAAAATCCACGAAAATTTCTTTATTGGCATTTGTTTAGCTGTATAATTATTGTAAAGCAGCTAATTGCTTGACCAAAAATCTCAAAAGCTTGGAAATTTTTTTTTTTTTTTATCTCCATCAATATGCTGATAGCAAGAAACAAGTCAAATTCATATAAAGTTACGTGACTAATTCTTTCCAGATTGTGTGGCATATAAGTTTGTTTGGAAAGGTATTTTTTCTATAAATGTTGCAGAAATTGTTGCTAAGAAAAGTCCAATTTGGAGATTTATTCTTTCATTTCCATAATTTCATCAGATGGACACAATTCAGAGTTAAATTCAGAATTTTGCAGAATTACAGGCTGTTTTTTTCTTTCCATGTCACATTTGCAAGTTGTGAAGGACCTGGTAGATGAATATCATTGACTGCTTTGTCAGAAACTTCATCAAAATTATCAGGAGGAGATTGAGTTGGAAATTGAGGTTGAGCACAGTCCTCGTAATCAGTGCTATCATCTGAGAGCACAGATTCTGTATCGAATGAAAATTTCTTAAGCAGTACTAAAACCTCCTGTATGCTCAATCTGGGGTGGGGCATTATAAATTTAAATGCAGAAAAATTTAACTTAATTAAATTAAAAATTTACAAAATTATTAAGATTTATGTAAACCGTATAAAGCAATTTCAAAAATACTAGAGCATAAGAGAGACTGATCAAAACTAAGTAAATACAAAATGAGCTATTTTTCAGAATGTGTTCTAACCGCATTAAAAATAAATAAAAATCTCTTCCTTTACCCAAACCAATCCTAAATTCGAAAATTTAGATTATTTTTTTTCCTTCTATCTTTCACCTGCAGAAGAAACATACACACAGCTGTGTTTCTGCAGAGGAGGTGGTGCTATTGAAAACATGAATGAGCACCGTTTGCACACTGCAAACACTGTTTAAAATCACAGAAAAACAAAAGCTAAAAAGAATTTTTTTAAAAAACTAAGACAATGTTAGGAAGAATTGAGGTCTAATTATAAACTTTATTGTAAAAAAATAAAACATTTTAGGTTTTTAATCCTTAAAATTGCCATCTATTATCAGTTTAAAGAAGGAAAATATTAGAACCTTCAATATCCTTTTTTTCTGGGTTTTAAAAAATTGGGAAAATGTGTTTGCACTGTAAAAACAGCACCCTTGAAAGGGTTAACAGACAAACTTAAGGAACAAAACAAAAGGACAGAAAAAAAATTCCAATTAACTTTTATTTTATTAAAGTTAAATATTCCAGAAGAGGTTAATGTTCTACAGGTTGTTGTAAAGATAATACAAAAAAAATAAAAATCTCAATAATGAAGTGGAGATGTTATATAAATAAGTACTTGCAATAAATTCAACAAAACATTTAAAATTCTCCCCCCCCCCTTGAATCCTTGTTAAATTCGATCTTTGAAAATATGTCAAATATGAGAATGAACTCTTTGTTTCAATAAAAACCATATGCCATGTTCCATATATTGATCAATTTGTCCCAGTAACTTGGATGATCAACTCTCATAAAAAGTTCTACTGTAAATGATTACAAAAACTTTTTACCAATACTTTGATATTTTAAATAAAACACAAAGCCATGACTTATAGTTCATAGTTTATAATCAGTCATTTTAATAGAGTAGTCAATCCTCCCTGCCATAAGAATTCTGATATACTGTTCTACCTATTATTATATTCATTTATCCATTATTTACTAACAATTGTTGAAGAATAGTTAACATAATTGTCATAACTAAAAATGGTAATTGATAAAAGAAAAAAAAAAAAAAAAAAAAAACGCATTTAAATTACAGCCTAGGCTTTTGACTATTTTTTTAATACTAAATATATAAGTTTATAGTACTTTTCCTAAGACCAGTATAAAAACTTTTTAAAGCTGGAATTTATTTTAAAAGTCAAATTTGTTAATGTTCAGAGATTTCTGTTTACACTACTTTAATACACCAAGTTTTAACAAACAATCGAATGACAATGATCTCAATGTCTACACAAAAATATTCTAACATCAATATTTGTTATTAATTTACATTACAAAAAGAAATATTTAAAATTCAAAGAAAGCCATTTTTTTTTATTTGGTAAAATGAAAATAGTTTAACATAAAAATTATTAGGAATACCTAAATATTTAAAATTTCCCCAAAATAATAATTACAACAAAATGACAATAAAAATGTGATAGATATCAGTGTATTTCTTTAGTTAAAATTATACATAAATAATCAATATTAATACAATGATAGTTACAAGGATAAAATATAGAAAAGGGTCTAACTATTCACAGGCATTTGGACACAAATGAAAATTTCATTAATGAATGTAATATAATAGACAAATATTTATTACACCTTATTTTAAATATAAAACTTTTTTGATTGTAATAACAGTCTAACGAGATTAAATAACACATATTTTTAACAGAACTTTTTATTCTTATATTATCAAATATAACATTTAATGAACTAAAATCTGACTCCATGCACATTTTTATCTGAATCGCACACAACACGATTTTGAAACTTAACTAGAAATAATTATAAATTGTTCAAAGTAATTTCAACAAATATGTGCCACATTAATTACATTATATTGAAACAAGAACTATAACTTAGAATATATAATTATTTTTTTATTTTCATATAAAAATTTCTGCATTAAATAAGATTATAAACAAAAAAATAAGTATCTCATTTACACTTACATCTACTTCGTGCCTCTTTCGATAAAATTTGATTAAGGATCTGGTTTTTGAACTCTTCTTCTTTAGCTCTTTGTTCTGCAGCAGCTTGATTTCCTGGACCACCCTAAAGAAAATTTAAAGAGAAATTATTAAAATTAGAACATTTTGAAATTTAAATTTAGAAAAAAGTGCAACAGGAAACGAACATTTTTAAAAATATGACTACTCGGAAAAAAAATTGATATTTTATTAATTAGTAGTTTTGAAGGTCATCAAAACAGGACCTTACTCATTTTACTGTTTTCACATAATATAATTCATTAGTTTAAAATGCACCAGCTAACAACTATCTGTAATGGTTACCGTGATCTAGACCCAAGAAAGATATAAGAAAAAAGAAAAATGGTTGACAAGAAGGAGTCTTAAAATAAAAAGGACACTAGGGTATCATAAGAGTGCATCACCCAAGCTTACCAAAGGCAATAAACTCCATGGGAAAAAAAAGACAACTACGGATCTAGATGTCAAAATGCCAGCACTTAAATATAGGTATACCCCATGGCAGGTTTGTATAGCATCAACATATATATAATTTTTTAATTCAGTATTATTAATCAACTCTAAAGTAAAATAATCTGTAAAATTTAGGGAATGAAAGGACATTATACATATGGAAAAAAGGGTGTTATTTATTTGGCATTAAATAGGAATAAAACATCAGTGGTGATAATAAAGGCACTTCTTTTAAGTATATTTATTAAAATCCCTTTTTTCAAGATCACATTTAGAGAAAAAAAGTAATATGAAAAACATTACATCAAACATTAGTGATAATTCAATAAATTCATCGTTCAATTGAATGAACAAAATATATCAATTACAATTTTTAAAAAAATCTTGTAATATATAAGACTACCAACAAAAGGTTTACAAAAGTCACTGATCATGGAACTTGAATCCCCATCAGTGACAATACATTTTCTTGAGATCCTAGCCAGTAAAGGCTGCATTTAGACTACTCATATACATTAAAATACTTAAGGGAAAAAAAAAAAAAAAGATAATTTAATTACTCAAAATCTTTTCAAAATGATGAAAAGTTTAAAAATTCATTAACTTTATTTTTGAATGAAAATTCTTTATTCTACATACATTAAAAATAATTGGAAGTATTTTTTTCCAAGAACATACAAATAAAATCAGCTGTAAATTTGTGTCTTTCTTTCACATATTGTGCGAAAGAAGGACAAAAACAAAGATTTGTTTTTAAAACAAATACAATTTTTTTATTAAATTAATTTTGCTTTTTTAGACTTATGATAAACCAAGCTTTAATCCATCAAATACAAAACAAAAAATGACTGTTTAAACAAATATAGCTTTTCCTTTAGTTTATACAAAAAAAAAAATAATAATAATAATTCTGAAAAATAATACCTATTTCTATTGTCTGCATATTAGGGAAATTCATGCAAACACATTTTATCTATTTGTCTCTATTTCATAGTAAGTCTATCTAAACTCAACATTAAGGTAGCTCTATCAGTACTGGACAGACTATCAAGTAATTTATAGAAGGTTTTTCAAAGTTACATTGGTTTTAAAAGGTTTGGCTTTCAAGTGAAAAATACAGTTGTAAGTTCTTTGAAAAAAAAAATAGCATTATATTCATTCTCAATATATCTGCAGCCTTTTTTACTGTAATATGCTTAGAGAAAACAACATAGCAGCTACTTTATATACCGAATTTTTTAGTTAAACAACTAATACTTAAATATTTCATGGAACCTTTAACTGTGGTTACAAGACAAATGACAGTTTCCAAATGGGTACCTCAAAATACTTTTTTTTCCTTTTAAAATGATTTTTAAATGCAGGTAATGTTTTAATATTGTTGAAGTTGTATTCATATATATAATAAGACAAATAAAAAGTTGTGATCACAATTAAGCGATCAATAGTATTAAGAAAATATATTAGAAAATACATTTTATTAACCTGTTCACTCCCAGGGTATTATATGTGATACACCAACGTTTGCTCTCCTGTGCCCAGCGTATCACATTAGATATGCTCCGAGAATGCCTGCTGCAGACCAACATATCAATAGAGATACGCTTGAAGAGAACGTTTAATATAATTTTTTTAATATTACTGGATTGTGTTACAATACTGTGAAATCTATACAGATAATTTATTTGGAATGTTGACCTTGGTGATATGAGGAAAGATTAAGGTGACTAGACTTTAATATTCGAAAAGTGGAACACCATTGATGGGGGGGGGGGGGGCTTGATTAAAAATTTGGTACCTAAAAAACACCTTTGGTACCCAAATAAATTACTTACCTAAATAGCTTATTTGTTTACATCACTTGTTTAACTAACACTAGCACACAATACGAAGTGTATAATACAAGAGACAGTTACAGAACTCAATATGAGAAGGCATTAATTTGTGGATGCCCAACAAGCTCCTTACACCCTAACCCTTCTCTCTAAAATTCCCCTCCATTTCCAATTGTTGTATACGATGTAATTCCTTTACAACAATGTTCCAAATGATGCTACATTGTTAGCGGAACACGTCTCTCAAAGAATAAAAGCTGTGGAAGTGTACAAAGTTTTCTCTCTTCATGTGGAAGTGTTGAAAGTTTTCTCTCTTCTTTTTACAGCTAGAAAATGTTTTCGTCGTTGCCAATGCCAGAAAATGCCACTGTTTATTATTAAGTCCAAATAATGGTGATCGTACATCATCCTGATCAAGGCGAACTTTGATAAGCAGTTCCTGATAATCAGTTCTCAATAATTATTTTATAATTAAAGTTTAACATTATAAAATTTACAAAAATAATATGAAACTCATATTCTGGTGAAATAGCTAAATGGGAGGCAAAAATTGTATATTTCCTTCCATTTATCTCGCCGTTCTCTAGCTTGTTGTGTATTCTTCCTAAAAATCTTTACTTTCTTAAAATCCTGCAGGAAGCAGGTCAAATTGTTAAGAATCGGGACTGTCCCGCTAAAAGTGGGATGTCTGGTCACCTTAAGTTAGATTTCACTTCTAGCTATCAGGAGCGGGGTAGTTGATAAAAGCATGTGTTGAGGCGCGGCTCTTTAAATGTAATGACAAGGGTGTACTTGCTTTTGGTTTGATTTTCTTTCCTTGCTTGCTTCTTAGAAGTTGGAATGAGAATTTATGGATGTTTATGGGGGTTAGGGGTTTTGATAGCAGATGCTGTTCCTTTCATTCGGTCAGCTTTTATTTGTAGCAACAGTCATGACGAAAAGAAAGTATTTATAAGAGACTGAGATTAGTGAATTAATGAATGAATCTGACAGTGATGTTAGCGAAAACACTGAAAAATCTGCACTGTTTAGTGACTTAGATGATGATTCTGAAACATCAAGTACAGTTATATATGACATTGAAGAAGACGAATCAAACGATCAGCAATTGGATGATGACTGGAGCGAAAGCTTAAAATCTTTGCATTCTCTTACATTCACAGAGAAACCAGGGTTAAATGTAGATAGCTCTGTTACTTTAGACAAGTTTCATTACTAAAATTTAAATCACAATTGATTCATCAGATTATGGAAAAATGTATGGAATACAGAGACATAAAAATTCCTAGTTCAAATGTCAAACATCCATTAACCTAAGCATTTTCCAAATCTATACATAGACATTAAAGGGAAAAAAGGACGAAGATGTGCCCTTTGCTCAAAATCTTGCATAAAACATTAAAAGTTGACAAAATATGTGTCTAAGATATCTGACGTTGGGACTGTGCATTGAAGAATGCTTTGAAAAATACCATAAAGCAAAATAAGATTCAGTTTTTTATATTTAAATATTCCATTTAATGGTACATTATTACAACATAAAATTTATGTAACAAATGTCAGTATATTTTGTATTTTCTTAGAAGAAATGATTTTTTATGTAATAATTTTATGTATAAAACATATAATTTTCATTAAAATCTTTTTTTCCCCCTTTCATATTTATTAAGTTTAATTCTTTTTAAATAATATATGTAAAAATCAAAATATTCTAATGAATGGCCAATTTTAAAGGAATTTTTTTGTGAATTAGGCCTAATATCAAAAATTGATTGGGCACAATGTGACACTCCGCAGTAAGAACCTGTGGACCCATTGAAGCATTTCTTTTACCTCCCTCCGGTAGTGAAAGGGTTAATCATACAATTTAAACAAAATAAAATCTAATTAACAGTTCAATACCCAGTTTGAATTCTATTTTACCTTACAAGTCATTTTCATCACATTTAGAAGTAACATAAGGGATACTGTCAAGGAACCCTGCAATATTGAATCACAATCCTGCTACATGAACAATGCCCCAAGCTCAGACCCCACCCACCTTCGACACACACCATTGCAACATAGGGACTTAGAGACCTAATAGATTAAAGATGTTTTCTGAAATAAATATTTATAAATTGCACACTAGATTAATATATCATGCACTTTTTTTCAGAAATTATTTTATAATCCTCCAACTTATTAAAGAATCTATGCATATGTACAACTTTTATGAATTTCACAAAATAACCTAATCATAATATATTTAAAAAATAGCATGCAGGTCAATGGGTCCAATTCATACTAGTGTTATGATAACATGACATGCAGTCATGTGTTTCCAACCAATCAGTTCACTAATGCCGACTTTTGCCTTTCATAAATTTTCTATAAAAAAGTAATACTTTTTAGTATAAACACACATAGACAAAAATGCACTATTTAAAATTATTCACATTAAATAAGAAAAAAAAATTATTTTTTAAGTTTTCAAATAACTTTTGAGAAAATCTTAATGCTAGCACATTATTGCTATATAATTAAATTTGAAATTGTGTATGGAATTTACAAGACTAGGCTGGAATTCAGTTTAGCCCAATCACCTTTAGTGATGGGAATTTTTAAGCAATATTTTGTCAAATTTGGCTACCCTGATATCTCTGCTCTATGATGGCTTTAAAAGCAGCAACCATTGTGATTTTTCAGATTTCAGTTAAAAGTTAAGGTTCTTTATTTTATGTCATTTTCTTTTTGCGAGTTCGTTGATTATGTTTCAATCAACAAGATTTTTTTAGCCAATTAAGAGAATTGGATTTTTTGCACCTTCATTCTGATTTAGTTTTTATTAACTTCACACTAGAAGCAACACGAAGGCTAATGGGGACGGACCTCATAATTTTGAACCATGGTCAAGTGACCAGGATGACACCTGAGCAGGCACACCCCTCTCCTAGCATTCACACCATGCCAATGGGAGAACTTTGGGCCCTGAATAGATTTAGCATGCATCAGCCCCGGTGGGTCTTTGGCGGCCAAGGATTGCACCTGCGACTGAATGAAAACTGCCGGCCACGAATCCGAAACCAAGACCATTAGGCTATCGCAGCCCTTCAGGTAAAAAGTTTAATTAATAAAGAAATTTAAAATATTTAACAGCACTTCAACTTTATCCTGAAACTGAAGCTTTTTTCTTGAATGTGAGTGAGTGGATATGAAAGTTATTGGCGCAAGAGCCAGATGTGGCTATGCTGCGCCAAATAAGATTTAACTGTGGTCCAGACGTGAAAAATTGTAAAAAGACAAAAATAAGTCAACAAGATTGATGGTCGAAAATAGAGAAGGTTCGTTAGGGTATCTCGGGAATGCGCCACCCGTGTTTACCAAAGACAGTAAAAGCCATAGGAAAGAAAAAGATCACTAGGGTGCCTCAGGGTCACGATGCCCAAACTTACCTGAAGAAGGCAGGTCCCTGAGTTTTCCCCTGATATAATCCCCAGGGGCAGGATGCCCGCCTATACCTCCAGGTGCTGGGTACCCATTTTAATTGCCTCTTATGACATGCATGAGTTACATACCCGGTCATCAAATAGGTCCCCCAAAGGAAGAAATCATGAGCCACGTCAGGTGGCCAGCTGCGTAGCATCAAATCATCTGGTTCACTGCATCTGATCCAACAGTGAGGTAGCTCTGCGAAAGCTTCTAAAATAGCTTGTCAAAGAATCCACAAAGGCCACCTATTGTTCCCAATATAAAATTTCCACATTTTCCCTTTCATCTGTGTATTACTTTTCATTCTGTGTCGCTTATTTTTGTATATGTAATTTTGAAATTGGGCGATTCATTTTGAATAACCCAGTGTATCTTAGACATCAGAATTTTGAGATAAAACTTTTTGTAAGAAAATTTTTAACCAGAAATGTTCACTGCACAGATGAATAAGCTACATGCAACACAAAAACGTTTTATTCGCTTGTTTCACTAAGCACTGATTATACATTAAATATCTAACAGCTTCAATTCTGCAAAAATAGCAACATGTGAAGTTACATGTGTGTATAAGAATGAAAGGTTCCAATATTAATAGCATAAATCACGAACATTAAAAATAGATATATACATGAAACTTCATTTAAATCGGGGCCTTATACTTACAGCACCACGCTGCGCTTGCAATTCTTGCAACCGCTTCGCACGCAATACTTGCAATTCCTCGTCTTCCATGATCACAATTTAATTCCGTATCCAACCAAACATGGAGAGAGAGAAAATTAGTTGTTTCTTCTTAAGATGCTCCTAAAAAATTATATGGCTTCCATTACAAAATGCTTAAAATTATCATAATAATTTATTTCCAAATATTCCAATAAAGCTTCGATATTTAATCCAATGCAGGAATGTTCTTTAGATCTCAATAATAAGATATGGCATAAACTGTGGTATATGAAACGTAGCTGTTGTATTAATTAATATTATTAAGTGTATTGGACGCTAAACTATTGTTGCCCATAGCTGTGACTGTAACGTGGTAGTGTTTGTTGGGCATCGTTAAAGAGAGGGCGAAATGGGTGCGGCTCTTCTGAGCGAGCACTTCCGGTCGGTACACTCAAAGAAAACAGGTTGTTTCTCATTGGTGCGGGAGTAATGTGACATTTTTTGGGGGTTGTCTGTTTTGGCTTTTCAGCGCTTTTTATACATTTACAATTCGTAGGGAAGGACTGAAATACAAAAAAATCCTAAATTCTTCTAATTTTTTTTCCTTTTACTTAAAATCTAAATAATTTTGAGCTTCCTTTCATAGATGAAACATTTTTCTTTAAAGCTTAATGAAAACAGGATATAAATCATAAAGATTTAAAATTACAAGTGTTTATTATATATATACTATGATTCATATTTATGTATACTTTAAAAAGGAATTAATTTTTATACATATACAAGTTGAATCTTTATCTAAAGTACTATATCTCAAAAGATAAATAATATTTAAAAATATGCCTTTATCAGCATAATCCCTGTCATATAATTAAATTTTTTTATGCGGAAGTATTTCTTAATAAAAATTTAATCAAATTAATCGGATACTATATTTTCTTTTCATTTTAAAATTAATTATACATTTATTTCGTTTTTATAAAATAAATGTCATAAAGCTTATTCATTAATCTCTCTTCTTTCTTAAAACATAGTTTGAAAAACGTAGTTAATGCTGTTGTCCAAAGCATTTACTAATACATTTAGGCACATGAAGTCTTAATAGCTATCTCTCAAAATTAATAAATATTGATTCTTTGAATGAAATTAAAAAAACAATTGAGCTATGAAAAATTTGATTTTGTTTGCTTGAAACTAATTCTCGAAATAAGAATGCCGTGTTAATAAATTTGGGAAAAAATTAAATTACAAAGACAGAAGAAGTTTTAATTTTTTTTTTTTTTTTTTAATATTTGAATAATCAGACAGTATTGCCATACTTTCAGCAACAAATCAGAATTCCAAAAATTTCAAAAGAAATTGGCTAATTCCATTTTTTTTTTATTAAAATAAACATTCACAATCCATGAATACTATTTGCACTAGTTGGTATCTCATTTAAACTAACGAATTGTTGATAAAGCCGTGACCAGCGAAATCTTGGCCTACTCAGACGGTGTTGCAAAATCTATATTTACAAAAATCAGGAGATTAGCATAAATTATAAGAAAAGTAACATTGGATTTTTTTTTTTTATTGGAAATAAAATATGTATGCGTTCTATTTTAAAACTGAAATAGGGTTATTTACTGTTATTAACTGAATTAAAATGTTAGGAATGCGTATCAAGTAATTAAAGTTACCATTAACAAGCTTATTCGCAATTTGTTTAATTCATTAAGGTATCCGTACACCTTCGGAGAAAATTTTTTGAAATATATTGGTATTTACTACCAAAATATTTTTAATGTTAAAATATAACCTAAAACTATGAATAACACATTTAATAATATGCTTTTAATTAAAAAAAAAAAAAAAAAAATTGGAGTTGAAAACATGGTGAAAATAGTACATAAATTGATTATCAGAATAACGTTCATAACTCAACAGTAAATAAAAATATCATTATTCTGTAAATGTTATCTTATTTGCCATACAGTTTTTGGGACTGTTACTACTTTCATGATGAAAATCTTATTACTACAATTTTTATTGTGTTTCGATTCAAATAACAATGAAAAATCAAGAAAGAGTTACAACAATAAAGGATTTACACCTTTGTTACTAAAAACATCTCAATTTTACAACCATGAAAGTGGTAGGGATTCTTAAAAACTATATAACGAAGATGCTTACAAAATTTAAATTAATTTGGTTTATAACTTTTTCTGATATCTATGTTGCCATATGTAAATATGTCGAGAAAACTCATTTGAAGAAAAATCAAAAACAAATTTTCAAATGCAATTAAAAATTAGCTACTGAGTAAAATTCAAATCCCTGTAACTTAAGTTCTAAATAAGGTATAAGCAAAATTCAAA
>BMAW01046847.1:271403-281855 GCA_019974015.1 Nephila pilipes | reverse complement strand
TCACTATTTGAAAGAAAAAGTTTAAATTTTAAACTAACATTATGATCAGAAAATCGAAAATTTTGACAAAATAATGTTTTAAAGGTGTACGGATACCTGTAATTCATTCACTTTATTAAGAATTTTTGTAATATATCTTACACTTGTGAACTTCCAATGCAGTGCTCTAATCAGTAATATTGAAATCAAATCACCATCATTGGAAATCATTCGCTGTTGAGAATGCTGCTAATATCAACTTTGGTTTTTAAAACAAACATGCAGCTGCCTTCGAGTAGAAGAATGCATTTCCATTTTAATTTCCTTTTCAACCCGACTTTCATACTGTTTGTAAGATTTTCACACTTCCAATTGTTTATTTACTATCGTTTGCTTTTAAAGGCAATCAAATAACAATTCGTTACAGAAAATTTTACAAAAATTTGTATATTTCCATTTACATCGTTCTACTAGGACAACAACATTCAAATAACGAGTGTCAATCCATTCGTTCTTCACTCAATATAATCTCCCACTTGAGTTAATAAAAATTAAACTTACATATTGAATATGTGATTAGTGCATGTATGAGATTAAAAAGCATGAATAAAGGAAGAAGAGGAAGAAGAAGGAAAATGGATATTTTTCAATGATAATGAAAGTTTTAGTTACAGATTTTTATAATTTTTTTATTTCATCTTTTACCCCACCTCTGAGCCAATGGATAGACTCGCGTCCACACATCCTTACTAAGAAAGTAGTGCACTAGATATTCTTTAAAATCTTCAGAAATCTACCACTTCTTTGTGTACTATTTCCAATTTGTGTTGTTCATGCTAATTCGATGCATGAGATTGATTATATTATATTGCTCTTTGGTTAGTTTTTATTTGTTCTTTAGCAGGGTTCCGTGACTAGGCTAATTCGCCGTGGTAAATTTTCAAATACGACTTAATAATGAGCTTCAAAAACAAGAATTTAACATTTATTATTTATCAGTTTTTATTATTTTCCCAGTTTAAAAACATACACTGAGAAAAACAATAATCATTAATTATAAAGATAATATTCAAATTATTTGCATAATAACTGTGCGATATAAAATCATATTGTATTTTATTATATTCAAATAAAATTGATAAAATTATTTATTCACTAATTTTCTTTTCACTATTTAAGTTATTTTACTCATGTAAAACAAGGATGAAGAATTTATGGAATATGTAAAATGTAATTTAAAATTAAAAAAGTAATATTCATTTCAAGTCACTTTATTGTTTTCATTTCATATACGCATGAAAAAGCTAAACTAGACTAATGTTGTATTTCTCTTTGAGATTGGCTGGGCTCACAAACGGTGAAGTACTGTAAATTTCTTTCATTTATTTGGTGGCATCTAAAATGAACCGCTGGTTTCTTTAGCCGTTGATCTTCAAAATTACGTAGACCACTCGATGTCACTATTCGAAATCGTCGTCATGTTAGGAGCTTCTCTTTTGAGGTTCATCTAGCTTGTGCTTTTCTTGGTTATTCTTAGCACACGTTTAATATTTTGCTCTTCTATTCTGATTCCCATCCGTGACGACTCCTGAGACGAAGGCCAATACAGATCCAGAGTTTCCCACCTACAGACCACTCCACCCCTGAGATTGCCCATCTGCTCCTGGGCCTGCCCTGGACATGGAAACCTCAACAACTACAATGGATTACTAACGCTCCTTCAGGTGAGTCGTTGGAATCCTTTCTTGAATCAGTTAGGTGGATGCACTTCAGCGTAACCTCTCCTCCTGTACAAAACTCCTCGATTACCTATCCATAGCCATCTTACGAAAATAAACTAAATTGTCTCTCAAACTCATGTCCTGATATCAGTCAGTAATAACATTTCAGTTGACCTGACGTAAATCATCGAAGAAGCCAGATTAAAATTCTCCATTCTCAAACATCAGAAATGAAAGATGACCTCAACCAATTTCAAATTTTGCCAATCATGGAATTATTCCAAACTCCTGCCACCCAAACTCCTTTGTTCTCCTGCGACAGAGAAAAACTCCTTACCTGGTGAGACCAGCAAAAACAAAAATTAGAAGCACCTGCAAAACAAATTCAGTGTTCTCTATATTGAGGACCCTCCGAGAACTCAAATTGATGAACACTGCCTCATCCAACTCCAGAAAAAGAAAACCACTGCCAAACCAAAAAGAAACATGGCTAGTAAAGGCTTCTCTTGCAAAAAACCTCCAGCTCCAGCTCCAGTCACAACAGCCCTGGATCAGCCAACCTAGGTACTCACAGCTACTCTTCAGTCCAGACCATTCCAAATCAACAAATGTTGCCTAAACCTGCATCTGCCCTCCTATTACTATAGATACGTGTCACTCTCAGCCTTACTCCGTGAACTCCAGAGCCATCACAGTATCAAATTATCGGCTAAACTCATTTGGAATCGCCTTAAAATTTTCCCAGACCCCCAACTATACACCATGAAGATACGTTGAACAACACAACCTATCCATATATACCAACTACCTGAGGACAAATGCATGAAGGTTGTCTGAGAACATCTTGGAGCATGCCGAACAGCAAATCGTTCTGAACTTAACCTCTTAAGACTACAATCTTGAGATGCTGCATGTACACCAAATGTAAAACTGGACACTGCCTATGCTATTCCTAATTGCAAAATCAGAAGAAAACAAAGGCATCTTCAACATCACTGAGCTATGCTCAGAAAATTAAAATAGAAGCGTCAAGAAGAAAACCAGTCCCCTCAATGCCGCTGAGTTCTTCCATACTCCGTCCACTGTACCGCCTCCAAGATGTCTCAAATGCAGGATCACCTCTCAAAACGTCAAAACTGTCGATCACCACCCAGTGCTGTCTCTGCGGTGACGCCTTACCCTCATACCGGGTTGTCCTAAAAACCCCAGAAACACCATAACAGAAAGAAGAAAAACCATCCAGTCCAGCCTGCCCGCCCGAGTTTAACGTTTGGGAGAAGAAGCTTACAACCGGGCGGCACACTCAAGTCAAACAAACAGACCTCAACCATCTACCGCGGTTCTGTCATCAAATATCCCCACCCATAGGCCTCACAGACACCACTGATCCAGAGCCAAACCTAGCTTTTTATCGCCAAATGCAAAATCCACCAGGTTGTTGAATGTTCTCAATATCAACAGTTCATGAATATCCTCATCATATATCAAAGGCGAACGGTTTATGGCTTGCTGCCCTTCTGGGTCTAGATTTCACCTTCTAATGTTCCCACCCAAATAAATTTCCATTCTCTCAAATTATCTCCTGGAACGCTGATGGTCTCCCACGTCAGAATTTAGCTACATTCATGGCTACATAATGGCCAGATATCAATGCTCAAAGAAACCTTTCAGCAGACCCTGCGACAGCCTCAGCCCACTGACAGTTCATAGAACAGACCGCTTCCTCTAAAAGGAGGAGGGACAGCTATCTCTCATCAAAAACTCAATCTCTACCATAGCATCAAAATCTTCATGCGGTTTGAAAATACCACTATCAGCGTCGAGATTAAGATAACAATCAGTAATCTCCATGATGTAATATTTATAGAAGTCCCGAAGAAACCAATGCAGCTTGAAAATAATTTTTTTTTTTTTTTTTTTTTGTTATATGTATCTCACACTTGTGAACTTCCAATGCAGTGTTCTAATCAGTAATATTGAAATCCGAATCACCATCATTAAAAATCATTCATGGGGTGCCAGCTCAGGTGTCGTCCTCGTCACTTGACCGTGGTTCAAAATTACGAGGTCCGTCGCCAATAGCCCTCGTGTTGCTTCTAGTGCGACGTAAATAAAAACTAAACTAAACTAAATCATTCGCTGTTGAGAATGCTGCTAATATCAACTTTGATTTTAAAACATAACAGGCATCTGCCTTCGAGTAGAATATGCATTTCTATTTAATTTCATTTTCAACCCGACTTTTCATACTGTTTTGTAAGATTTTCACTCTTTCCAATTGTTTTATTTAATATCTTTGCAATTAAGGGTAATCAAATAACATTTCGGTACAGAAAATATTTTACAAAAAAATTTGGAAAATTTCCATTTACATCGTTTTTACTAAGACAACAACAATCAAATAACAACGAGTGTCAGTCCGATGGATTCTTTACTCAATATAATCTCCCAATTGCCAGTGGTTAGTAAAAAAAAATTAAACTTACATATTAAATATGTGATTAGTGCATGTATGAGATTAAAAACATGAATAAGGGAAAGAAAGAGGAAAGAAGGAAGGAAAATAGGTGAAATATTTTCAATGATAATGAAAGTTTTAGTAACAGATTTTATAAATTTTTTTACTAACATTATCATAATTATAAAGTTATATCATTTATATTTGTTTAATTTTTTTTTTAAATTTCATCTTTTTAACCACACCTCTGAGTCAATGGATAGACTCTGCGTCCACACATCCTTACTAAGAAAGTAGTTGTACTGAAATTACTTTAAACTTTTCAGAAATCTGCACCACTTCTTTGTGTATTATTTCCACATTTGTGTTTGTTCATGCTAAATCGATTGCATGAATTGATTTCTATACATATTACATTGCTCTTTTGGTTAGTTTTTTTATTTGTTCTTTAGCAGGGTTCCGTGACTAGAGCTAATTACGCTGTGGTAAATTTTCGAAATACAGCTAATAATGGCAATTCAAAAAACAAGAATTTAACATTTATTATTTATCAGTTTTTATTATTTTCCCAGATTAAAAACATACACCTAAAAAAACAGTAATCATTAATTATAAAGATTTAATTATTCAAATTATTTATGTAATAACTGCGATATGAAATCATATTATATTTTATTATATTCAAATGAAATTGATAAGCGATTATTTATTCACTAATTTTCTTTCCCTTTTTTAGCTATTTTACTTAATACAATGTAAACAGGATGAAATGAATTTATGGAACACGTAGAATGTAATTTAAAACTGAAAATAGTTACATTCATTTCAAAGTCACTTTATTGTTTCATTTCAATCAATATACGGCATTGAAAAAAGCGGATCTAGACCAGTTGTATTTCTCTTTGAGATTGGCTGGGCTGCACCCTAAGACCGTGAAGTACTGTAAATCTCTTTCATTTGACATTTATGGAGGACATCTAAAGTGAACCCGCCAAAGTTTCTTTCAACATGTCACTATCAAATGTCCGTTTTCGTCGTCATGTTAGGACGTCTCTTTTTGAGTTCATCCTAGCTTGTTGCTTTCTTTGGTTATTCTTAGCTCACGTATTTAACTATTTTTGCTCTTCTATTCTCGATTCCCATCGGTGACGACTCCTGAGACGAATACGGAAACCTCGGATCCAGAGATTTCCCACCTGCAGACCACTACCACCCCTGAGATTACGCCATCTGCTCCTGGGCCTGCCCTGGACATGGAAACCTCAACTACAATGGATACTAACGCTCCTTCAGGTGAGTCGTTGGAATCCTTTCTTGAATCAGTTAGGGTGGATGCACTTCGCGCTAACCTCTCCTCCATACAAAACTCCTCTGACTACCTATCCATAGCCATCTTCGCCGAAAATAAACTAAATTGTCTCTCAAACTTCATGTTCCCTGATATCAACGTCAGTAATAACATTTCAGTTGACCTGATTAAAATCATCGAAGAAGCCAGATTAAAATTCTCCATTCTCAAACATCAAGAAATGAAAGATGACCTCAACCAATTTACAAATTTATGCCTATCATGGGGTATTCAAAACCCTGCCACCCAAACTCCCTTTGTTCTCGCAAAACCACGACAGAGAAAAAACTCCTTACCTGGTGAGACCAGCAAAAAACAAAAATTAGAAGCTACCACCTGCCAAAACAAATTCAGTGTTCTCTATATTGAGGACCCTCCCGAGGAACTCCAAATTGATGAACCACTGCCTCCATCTCCAACTCCAGAAAAAACCACTACCAAACCAAAAAAGAAACATGGCCCTAGTAAAAAACCAGCTTCTCTTGCAAACAAACAACCTCCAGCTCCAACTCCAGTCATAACAGCCGCCCAGATCGCCCAACCTAGTACCTCCACAGCTACTCCTTCGATCCGAACCATTCCAAATCAACAAATGTTGCCTAAACCACTCACAGCCCCTCCTATTACTATAGATAACGTAGTCAACTCCTCAGCCTTACTCCGTGAACTCCAAACCATCACAAGTATCAAATTATCGGCCAAACTCATTGGAACAAGCCTTAAAATTTTCCCTCAGACCCCAGCAGCCTATATCACCATACGAAGATACGTTGAACAACACAACCTATCCGCATATACCTACCAACTACCTGAGGACAAATGCATGAAGGTTGTCTTGAGGGGCATGCCTGTCGACATGCCGAAACAGGAAATCGTTCACGAACTTAACCTCTTAAACTACAAAATCATTGAATGCTACGCCATGACAAACCGTAAAACTGGACACCCTATGCCCCTATTCCTAATTACTCTACCAAAATCAGAAGAAAACAAAGGCATCTTCAACATCACTGAGCTATGCTCAATGAAAATTAAAATAGAAGCGCTCAAGAAGAAAACCAGTCCCCCTCAATGCTACCGCTGCCAGGGATTCTTCCATAACTCCGTCCACTGTTACCGCCCTCCAAGATGTCTCAAATGCGCAGGCGATCACCTCACTAAAGCTTGTCAAAAAACTGTCGATCAACCACCACAGTGCTGTCTCTGCGGTGACGCCCACCCTGCAAACTACCAAGGTTGTCCTAAAAACCCAAGAAACAAACCCATAACAGAAAAAGAAGAAAAAACCACTTCAGTCCAACCTGCACCCGCCCCGACGGTTAACGTTTGGGAAGAAAGACTTAAACAACAGGCAGCACAACTACAAAGTCAAACAAGCAAACCTCAACCATCTACCGCAGCTCCTGTCATCATCACCCCACCGCAAACCTCCACACAGACACCACTGATCCAAACTTCAAACCTAGCTTCTTTATCAGCCCAAATGCAAAATCCACAAGTTGTTGAAATGTTCTCCACTATCAAGCAGTTCATAGCAATATCCTCATCAAATATATCAAAGGCAGACAGGTTTATGGCTTGCTGCACCCTTCTAGGTCTAGATTTCACCTTCTAATGTTCCACCCAAATAGAAATTTCCATTCTCTCAAAATTATCTCCTGGAACGCTGATGGTCTCCACGCAAGATTCCAGGAGCTAGCTACATTCATAGATGACAATAGCCCAGATATCATATGCATTCAAGAAACCTTCCTTAGACCCTGCGACAACCTCAGCCACCCCAACTACACAGTTCATAGAACAGACCGCCTTACTCACAAAGGAGGAGGGACAGCTACTCTCATCAAAAACTCAATCTCTCACCATAGCATCAAAATCTTCACCTCAAGTTTTGAAAATACCACTATCAACGTCGAATTAAATAACAACAATAATCTCACCATATGTAATATTTATAGAATCCCGAATGGCAGAGCCCCCATTAATTATATAGAAGACCTCAAGAAAGTATTCCGAAACAGGGCAAATTGTCTTATCATCGGAGACTTCAACTCCAAACACCATTCCTGGAGCCCCTCATCCCGAGACGATATTGCTGGTAGACAATTATTCAACTTCATAACCTCCACAAATATTAATATCTTTGCTCCAAACCAACCCACCAGGATCTCCTCTTGCCCAAGATACAAAAATGCCACCCTTGATTTCTGCATAGGAACTGGTATCAACGACATTGCCGCAATAGCCATACCCGACCTTACGAGCGACCATAACCCGGTTCATTTCACTGTAAGCCTCCAAGATTTCACCCCCTCAGCTCCAATCACCTACAACTTCACAAACTGGAATAAATATCAGCTCATCATCCACGACAATATCCCAGGAAACCCGAAAATAGAAAATACTGAAGAAATTGATAATTCAATCAACCTTCTCACCACCACCATCAATAGTGCAATTACGCAAGCTAGTAAATGCAAAGTTATCTCCTCCTCACCCTCCACTATTCCACCTCACCTACGTGAGAAAATAAAAGAAAAAAATCGACAAAGAAAATTGTGGCAAGACACAAGATTCCCCCCATACCGCACAACATTAAACAAAATGCAAAGAGAGATCAAAAAAGAACTTAACCTCATCAGAGAAAATAGATTAAATTCCACCCTTCTCACTGCAAATGCCGAAGACAACTCACTCTACAAACTCATCAAGTACCACCAATCCAAGCCTACCATCATCCCTCCTCTCAATAGTGACCAAGGACCAGTCTACAATACCATCGACAAAGCTAACCTCTTCGCTGACACCCTCGAAGACTCCTTCCAAGTCAACGAAGAACCCGAAAATGAACGGCACACCATTATGGTGGAAGACACAGTAAACCGATTCCTCAACACTCCACACGACGCCAACAACCCTCCTCTCACCTCTCCCAACGAAGTCATGGAAATCATCCTCAAACTAGATACTAAAAAAGCTCCGGGACCAGACAAAATCAAAAACTTTGCACTAAAATCCCTTACTCTCAACTCCATCACCTATCTCACTAAAATCTTCAATAGATGTATTCAATTAAATCATTTTCCTCAAGCCTGGAAACACGCAGTCATCACCATGATTCCGAAGCCAGGAAAAGACCTTCAAGATCCTAACAACTACCGACCTATCAGCCTCATCTCTACAATAGCAAAAATTTTTGAAAAAATCATCCTTAAACGTTTACAGTACTTCTCCGACATCTACAATATCATCCCTCCACATCAACATGGCTTCCGAGAGGAGACCTCAACCTGTCATCAACTACTTAGAGTAGTAAATTTCGTAAAATCCAATTCCAAAAATAAAATCATCTCAGGTGGTCTATTCCTTGATGTACAGAAAGCGTTCGATCGCATCTGGCACAAGGGACTGATTTTCCGACTCATCCAACTCAACTTTCCTACTTATCTCATTCAACTTATAAATAGCTATTTATCAAACAGAACATTTCAAGTTAAACTTCATCACCAGCTCTCTAAAATATGTCATATATCTGCAGGAACACCACAGGGAAGTTTGATCTCTCCCCAAATTTTTTCTTTATATACATATGACTTCCCCACCTCACCCTATGTTGAAATCTGCCTTTTTGCGGACGACGCGGCCATTTTAACAAAAAACAAATCTATCACTGAAATCCAATATATCCTCCAAGATTACGTCGAGATCCTAGAAGACTGGCTTTCTCTCTGGAGAATCAAAATAAATGCAAGCAAATCCCACGCCATCCTCTTCAACCACAGCAATAGACCCTACAACCCACCTCCTCCTATCAACTTCTTCGATGAATACATAGAATGGGCTGATCAAGTCACCTATCTAGGTATCCAGCTAGACCCAAAACTCACCTTTAAATATCACATCGAGTCCATCATCCAAAAAGCTTCCAGAAAATTCTATTCTCTACAACCTCTACTTGGAAAAAAGTCAAAATTATCTCTTTCAAACAAGCTCTTAATCTACAAAACCTACATCCTACCAGTGATCACCTACGGCTGCCAAATCTGGGGCTGCACCGCCATCAATCATAGAAACAGAGTTCAAAGAACCCAAAACATCTTCCTCCGACACATCGCAAGAGCCCCTAGATACATGGCAATCCGATTCCTTCATACTGAACTCAAGATACCCTCCATCGCAAAAACTATCCACAAGCTCTGTGAGTCATTTCTCAATAGCATTGAAAACCACAACAACCCAACCATCAACGCCCAATCTACCATCATTCAAGAAATTAACTACTATCATCGCCTTGCATCAATCCAAAATCTGACCTTTTAAAGAAACCTACGACAAACCGAAACTTGACCCACTTCCCCACCTCGATCAGCTGTTCGAATAGCTGATCAAAAACTTTCTCTCTTACCGTTTCTCCCTTCTTCTCTCTCCCTCTCCACCCTGCCACGGTAAGCCTCAGCAGACCTAACCACTCTCCTTCCCCTACTCCCTGTCCTTTCCTCCCTGCCCCGGCTAGGGTTGAGCCCCGCTCACCCCTTCCCATCGGCAGTTCCACCCTCTCACCTACTGCTACCCTGCCCCGGCGAGAGCGGAGCGCTTGCTCCCCCTCACCCACGGCAGACCCTACCCTCCGCTCGCTTCTACCAATCATATCGCTCATCCCACTCAACACTCATAAGTCACTCTAAGACTATTCAATCCTCTCTTTACTACCAATTCAAAAATTTTACTCACAAAATCATTAATACCTTCATGTTTCTATCCATGCCATGCTCCATTAGACAAAGAAAAAGCAGTTCACGCCACTGCTGGAACTTTAAAAAACGTAACCTACCTGATGTCACTATCAATACGAGAACACCCCCCCCCTCCCACTTCCAGGAAAAGCCAATTCTCTGAATGCCTTTCAGCCCCGACTTCATGGCATCATGAACAAAGACGAAGTATGC
>BMAW01046847.1:239649-256754 GCA_019974015.1 Nephila pilipes | reverse complement strand
TACATTTTGTCATAAATATTTATGAATCTCTTTTATAGAATTGTCATAAATAGGCACAAAATACATCATAATATAAATAACACATAAAGAACCTGAATAAATTTATGATTCATCAGAGCTCTTCAATTCTAAAATAGGATTTTGAGGTTTTACCTACTTTTCACCTGACTTTTTTTACATTTTTTAGAGGTCCTTGGTAATTTTTTTTTTCGGTATTGTTTTCTTGCCAAAGTATTCTTAGTCTTTCTCTTAAAGGCATTAGCTAACGCTTTTTATTTTTTGAGGAGACGCCAATCCTTTTTTTCAATGCTGACATAATCCAGCAATACGTAACTGAACGAAGCATACCAATTAGTTTTTAAAACTTTTCTAATGTTTAATTATTGTTTAATTTTTATTTCATTAATTATATTTATAATACTCAACTGCATTCAACTATATATCAAGATAAAAGTACTAATAAGTTATTGTTTATTATAAGTTATTATTTTTTATAATTCTAATACATTGTTAATTTTAAGTCTAATGAAATTTATATTTTGTTAAAATTATCTAACCAAAAATCTACAATAAAATTGATTTTTATGTATATGTATGTTGACACATAATTAATGACCTCTGGTACAGGGTATTAATATTGTTTATGTTAAAGGAATCATATTGTATCTTTTGAGTAAGAAACATTGTACTTAAGAATAATCTGCATATGACAATTTTTTAATTGTTTTCATTTATTTCTTTATTGATTATTAAAGTTGTCAACTGTTTTTTTAAAGGAATACAAGTAGAATATCATTCATTCAATATGTTGATTAGAGTTGTGAAAAATGAGCTAGTTCCGTTGTACTATATATTTTTAAAATAACATAAAGAGTAATTCTGATATTTCGAATATATATAAATTTTAATTCTTAAAATCATGTTCTTCTATTTTATTGAATTTTTTCGATAATTCTGAATTTTCTTTCAATATCACAGAAATGCATCAGAACAACTTACATGCCATGCATTGAATTTAACTATTAAAACTGCAATTAGTGTCTTTAAGGATAATTGTAATTTTTCATTTCTCCATTGGTCATTATAAAGTGAAAATATTCTTTCTACAGCAACATTAGTTCCAGGGCTATATAGTGCTTGTTCAATTAATTTTAAATGTTCATGGATATATCCTTGTTTAAAATGCAAAATTATTTCTACTCTCCTTCTGCCCATGCTTACTTTACATTTATCTCTTTCATCATTTAAATTAAGATGACCAATCGTACTCCTTTAGGGTGGACAGTCCTTTTGTAAGCTCTGTCCTTTATTGAAAAGTGTCATCCTTTTTGATATTTTGAAACAAATCTGTTAATCTGTCTATTCAGTGATGCCACACTTAACTGTTATGCAAATGTTGAATACAAAAAACTTTTAGGATATTCAAAAGCTAGAAGGCTCACCTTAACACCTGCTATAGTGCATGTTTTACAATTATTTGAGCCTCTTTGTTCATATTTTTTAAGTTTTGACGAATGTCCAAAAATTCTGGAATCTTTTTTTCAATTATGAATTATCGGAGATATTAATGTATTTTGTACATAATCGGGCATCTATATTCCACAAAACAATTCAAAAGATTGAAGGTAAACATATTTCAGCTACAGAAGTTAGTCTTATTTTGAACAATTTTGTCCTTCAATACAAATCACGATTTGAAGAAAAAATTATTCCTTTAATAATAAGAAGAATCAAATCTGGGCATAATGGAAAATTTTACCAAAGAAGTGCATAATTTTTACCAAACATTTCTCCAACATGTCGAAGAAGGGTCTGAAACAAATAGCACAGGAAATAGCAGTTTTTCAATAGTGTTTTTTGACTTCATTGCAAGTAAATTGGGCAGATATTGAAAATTGTGTTGAGTTTTTTATTGAAAGAAATGCTTGATATTAAAATCGATGACAATTGTCTGTTTGAAGAAATTAGAAGACTGAATGTATATTTAAATTATGATAAATTAGAACAATGGGAAAATCAGTATATTGAAATTGATAAAAGATGGGTGGAAATATTTAACCATATCAAGACTAAACACAATCTATATAAAATTTAGTTATTCTTGTTGAATTCATGTTTTGCTGCCCTAGAACTAATGCAGCTGTTGAAAGAATTGTTTTCATTGGTAATGATTTTTGGACAAGTGAGAAATCGAGATGGAATGTTGATACTCTAGCTGCAGCACTTACCATAAAATTCAATATGAAGGATATTTTTTTTTTCTTCCAAAATTTCCAATATATTGTTAGAAAATTATTTATTGATAAAAAATATTATTTTAATGGAAAAATACTTGTTTAATTAAATAATTAAAAAGGATGTAAGCATAATTAGTGTATTTTTGTTTGAATTAATAAAATGCTTCATTTATTTACTCCATACTTTTTTCTTCCTCCTTTTCATTGTAAAAAAAAATTGGTCACCTAATTTAAATACGTATTTACTCTTCAAATTTCTTCAACCAGAAAATTGTCTTCGATAACATCTTTTATTACAAATGCGACTTGTAGAAGAAATACCTTCTTATTCAATTTTGTCTTTTTAAGTGAGTTTACAGCAAACAATTTACTTCAGTGAAATTTAGTGACTATTCCTTCAGTGTATTCATAACAAGTTTCATAATTTTTTTTTTTACTTATTAGAATTTAACTTGCTTAGTTCCTTAATTAGAATCCTTCAAAATCGTTAGTTTATTCTTCAGAATTAGCAGTACTAATCATTCATATCTTGTTTTGTAAACTAAAATAAAATTTATTTTAAATATCCTTAACTTCTGCAGCTGAAATTTTATATTCAATTTCTCAGAAGCTGGGAAGAAAATAGAATGTAAGTTACGATGTATCATTTTGAAAGAATACTTTCATAAGTGTAGGGTATTTTTCCAAACTTAAAAAAATATGATCAAAACGGATCTTATAATTGTAAAATGTACTCTATTGCTGCAATCAAAGAAAGCTGCCTAGTAAAAATGAAGTTTTTACTCTCAATATTCATTATCTTCTCAAAATGGTTTAGGACTTGCTACTCCAAGCGTAAACAACTAAAATTTAAATATTTGATGGTAATTATGACTTCAACATCAATTGACATGGAACTAGAAGCTGTAATAATGACCTTTCAAGCAACTGGTGCATTGCAACCAATCCACAAAATATTTCTCTCTAGTAGATTTCTTAGTTTTGTGAGAATATTATTGACAACTCTTCTGTTATATCCACCCAAATTTGTATTCGTTGTATATGTCGATAATGCTAAATTTTTTTAATTCAAATTAATTTTGGGTGTACAAAATAAGTGAGTTGAAAATATTCCTGAAACTCCTCCTTCAATAGACTGTAAGATTTAAAATCTTAAGAGATGAATGTCAGTGCAATGACTCTCTTCAACAGCAATGCCAGAAGTTAAAATGAATAATAATTAACCCAAACAAGATGTCTCTTTTAGTCTAATTGGTAAAGGCACAATGAAGAGTGACCAGTCAACTTTTCTTTGGAACTAATGGACCAGGATTCAAAAGCAACCAAGGTCACACCAACTCTCTCCCCCTTCACAGGGTCAAAAACACCCAACACTGAACCAGTTTTAATATCAAAATATCTTTTTAAAATTGGGTATAACTTTATTTTTATTGATTTATTTTTAATTCAATGCATCTGATAAAACTTTTGCAATTGATATGAATTTCAAATCTTCTAATCATGCAGTAATTATTGATTGTCATTTAGTTCTCATATCAAAGAACTTGCATTTTGAATTTTTTAAAATAATTTTATTGTTCAATTCATTCTTCTAAAACTTTGTGAATTATTATGTAAAAGGCAAAAGTATCATCTCTAATGGATAATTTTTTTCATTTAATTATCAATTTTAAAAAAAATGTAATTAGTGTGGCTGTTGAAACCTCTGTATGAAGAGATGATTTGTAATTATCTTTATAAATGTGTTTTATTATTGAGCTTCCTTCACCAATCACAACAGAAAATTTTTCATTACAGATTGTGAATTTAATAAATGGATGCTGCATTTCTGTAAATTTTCCTTTAAATGATTTTTATGCTTCTTTGAACTACTCTTATTGCATTTCTAAATTTATTTATTTTTTTAAATTTTATACTGGCTCTAGTAATATTTAGTTATTAAAATATTGATGTTAAATGACAAGTAAGTTTGAAGGAGTAATATTGATATAAAATTAAAAGAAAAACAGCAATAAAATCCACATTTTATTTCACAATGATTAAAATTCTTTTTTGAAAGTATTTACTCAATCAAATGCAATTGAGCACTCTGTGTCAACATTATGGTGTACACATAATCATGTACGTACCTATCATCATAGGCAATTTTATGCATAAGAATATTTAAATGTTTTATAAACTAACTGTTATAGTTTTTATATTTTTATGAATATAAAAGGATACAAAGGAATATTTTTCCAAAAAAAAAGTATGGTACATGTAAGAGAAGTATAAAACTCCCTAAAAGAGTATGGTAGATCACCTCTTACTTATTATTCTAAAGTGAACTCCTCTTACTTATTATTACTTAAGTGATCAAGGAAAAGCATTATTATATAAACATAGCCTGCTATGTATATGCAATCATTTTGTTGTGTTAACACATCAATCAATAACTCCCGAGATTTAACATTGAAAACAACATTTTTTTTGCAAAATTTTTTTTTATTCATCAACATAACACCTTTTTTTAATCCACCTTTTAGGGTGAAAAAACCATCAAACGCTTTTCCAAATTTTTTTTTTTTTTTTTTCGCAAGAAATCTTTTTTGTTGCGAGTAAATAGCGATAAACAGCTTTCTGAATCATCGACTCGTTGCTGTTTTTGTTCCATCGAATGCAATCGCGGCACCCACTTGGAAAAAACCTTTTTCATGTTCAATTTTTCATGAAGGATAGTAAATACACTTCCATATGATATCTGTGTCATCTCAGCAATCTCACGGAGCTTCACTTTACGATCTTTCATTATAATTTTTGTCACTTCACTCACATTTTCCGGTGTAACGGCTTCCACAGGTCTACCCGAGCGTTCGGCGTCATTTGTGTCGGTACGACCACGTTTAAACTCGGCAAACCACCGACAAATCGTTGCTTTTGATGGACAAGAGTCCGGGTAACATTTTTCAATCCATTGTTTCGCTTGCACGGTGTTTTTACCCATTAAAAAACAATGTTTTATCAGAACACGAAACTCGGTTTTTTCCATTTTTTTAAACAAACTACAAAACGACTTTACTCCAACCTCGATAACTCAGCTGTTTCTGGTCCGATCGACTTAAAATTTTGACACGTTTCAAGCATAGGTTAGTACTCTAGAAAGACCTGGTTACTGGTGTACTACGAGCGCCATCTCTGTGTTAGTCTCGGGAGTTATTGATTGATGTGTTACAAACTGTGCAGTGAAACAAATGTAATAAATGTGGTTTTTTTTAAAATTAAAAATTATTTTAAAAAATCAAACATGGGTATTTACGAAAAGGTATTTAAAACAATCACTGTTAAATATACAATAGTTTCGGATATATATTTTAAAAATTGAAGAAATGGCTGAGAAAATTTTCAAAAATAATGTGCTAATGTATTTTGAAGAGTAGTTATAAAATTTTTTATAAGATATGTGAATAGATTCTGAAATAAAACAAGAAAATCTAATTACTCAACCAAAGCTCCTACCTTTTATAAAATTATTTTTTTAAATTTAATTAATTACCAAGGAAAATAGCTAATTAAGTTATCTAAAATAAATAGATTGGTTAATGAAATCTATTAATGATGCTGATTTAGTTAAACATTCTAGCCTCAGAGGTTTGCCTTCCTGAGGTATGTATTGGCATTACTCACCAAAGATCTTTTCTTTGTCATGGAGTTTACAGTCTTTGGTAAACATGCATGATGCATCTCCGAGATAATCCTAATGATTATTCCCTATTTTCAACCCTCATTCTTGTCAATCATTTTTTTATCTTTTTTTTTTTTTTTTTTTTTTTATTGTCTCTCTCTCTCTTCATTTTTCAAATATCTGAATATAGATACACCTTGTATGCATAGTGTAGCCATATTTGGCTTTTGCATCATTGAACTTTACCATCTCTCACTCACTTGTTTAAACTCAGGAGAACCCTTGGTGAGATCCTAGAAATTGTTTCTGAAGAATTTTATTTTGATGTCAAAACTATAAATTCAGAGAATATGAATCTAATGTAGCTGAAATCAATCTATATTTAGTTTGGGTGCTAATTTAGTTTTAAAAATAATTATTTCTCATTTCTTTCTCATGAATAACAGTTTAGAAACATAGATTTTTCATTGGACTGATTGTAAAGAGTATTAAGGATTTTTTTCCTATGAGAGAGAAAAAATGTATTTGTTTCTTGATTTTATTGTGATTAATTATTAAGTAATTATATGGGAAAAGGAATTCTTTAAATTATCTTGTCTTTCTCATTTTAAATACTATATGAGTGATAAATTTTATTGATTGATTGGTTTTTACATTGTAGATTTGCATTGAAATATTGACTGACCAACTAAAATATTTGTGAGAATGGTCTTTCCATTTCATAGTTGTAAAAATTGTGAACTCGGTTTTTAAAAAGTTATTGTTTTAATTATAAAAGTTATTGTTTAACAAGCTAATAGTGAACATGTGACATTTATTATTGTATATATTATGCAGCTCACATGCATTCAGATAATATTTCTAATTTTCATCCGATTAAATTCACCTGAATCAGACGTAAGGATTTAAATTTTTTTATCAAACTATTCATGCTACTAATACGAGTGTATGAACACCTTTCATTTAGAGTTTTTCTTAAAAGATAACAATTTCTTAATTATTTTGTGGTGGCCGCGGTAGTCTAGTGATCATGGTTTCGGATTCGTGACCGGCGGTTTTCGTTCAGTCGTGGGTTCGATCCTTGATGCCTGTAAAGACTCCCCGTGTAGCCGGGGCTGTTGCACGTTAAATCTATCGGGGACCCAGAGTCCTCTAAATGGCGTGGTGTGGAAGTTAGGAGAGGAGGGTGTCAGCTCAGGTGTCGTCCTCGTCACTTGAGAGTGGTAAAAAATTACGAGTTCCGTCACCGATAGCCCTCGTGTTGCTTCTAGTCCGACGTTAATAAAAACTAAACAAATTAATTTGTGATATTTATTTTAAAGTGTGTTTTAAATCCTTTGATTCAAATGCATTTTTTGTCTTCAAAGATTCCATTTTTTTCCTTTTTCATTTACATTTTTTAATTCAAAAAAAAAATATTGAGAAAATGATCTTGAATTTTTGTTTTATTGAAAGCTTATTTTAGAATGAATTATTTGATAAAATTATTTTTATTCAATTTTTACATACAGAAATGTTTATATACAAGAAACCATGCTATCTTTTTCTGAAGTTGAAATTTTAAAAAAATGCAGTTAACAAATTTTTCTTCCAAAAAAAGTCTTACATGTTACAGAAAAGAGGACATTTGACATATTATTTAAATTTTCCATCAGTTTGCTCATTTTTTACAACGTTTTTCTGAATTTCACTTGGTGTGTGTGTGTCATCAAATTTTCGATCGTTAATTTAAATCACTTGGCGCAATTTGAATAATTGCCAAACTTGGCGATTTTTTTTTTTTTTTTTTGGCTGAATGTTAAGTCCGCTTCGCGGACCAATTTAGCAACATTTGGCAAAATACCGCCAAATAATTCCTGTCTCCAAGAGTGGTTTGACTAAACTGTACTCCAACCATTTAATTTACCGGATTAATTAATTTTAGTTAGTTTTAACGATGTTATGTATTTCACTTGGTGTGTGTGTATCATCAAATTGTCTACTGTTAATTTAACCAACTTCCCATCAAGCTAGAGCTCTGAAATTTTGGGAACCGTTCTTATTTGCCTAACAATGCAATATTTAGATATTTGCGACCAGTTTTAACTAATATTTGAATAATTTTTTTAATAAACTTTGCCACCATATAAAAACGTTGGTTTTTATTTCGAATTATTTATAATTATCCATAGCTGCTTATTAAATTTTATAATTTAATGAACAAATTTTGGAATCAAAAGCTAAGGCATGTGATTGATTTATGAGGGATATGTAGCAACCAAGACTGTTATTCCAAGGTATGTGATTTATTGAGTTTTTACAACGTAAGGAAACATTGAAATGACACTAAATTTATATGTGCGTTTTGCTAAGCGACACATTATTTAATTACTGGTTACTTCTTTCTAACCAGTTTATATATCTACTAAATTTAATGTTTCAAGTGGCATATTATCTAGAATTGTGAGATGAGAAACAAGCTATTAAACATAGTTTGAAATTTAGGTTTCAGATCAGTGTTTTTAAAATTCTTTGTCATGCCCCATCTGAGCCTTTCTAAAATTGTGACTCACTCTATTTCATTCTTTATAATCAAAAATTGAATTTTTCACTAAATGGAGTCCTAAATGACAATGCATTTAGGAGTAAAGAAATTTTGTAGTCAGCCTCTAGAGTTTGGTTGACAATTGCTGTAGAAAAAAATGAATAGACTTAACAGTGGGTTACTTGGGGGAGGGGAGAACAAAGAGGTTTTCCTATGCACCCCACAAGATTTTTTCTTAGAATTAAAATAGTTCAGTATAATTCATTTGTTATACTATTATAGATGTTCTAAATTTTTTAAAAAAGTGGAACGTTTTTCCTCCTGAAGCTTAAATTTTTTTCATTATGGAAAGAGAAAAAAAAAAGGATTCTATGTAGACGCAGAGAGGGTATGCATCCCTATTGAAGTGAGTGAATTGGTTTTATTAACGTCGCTTTAGAAGCAACACGATTGCTATTGGCGATGGACCTCGTAATTTTGAACCTCAATCAAGTGATGACACCTGAACTGGCTCTCCCAACTTCCACATCACGCCAACGAGAGGACTTGAGCCTCGACAGATTTAACATGCATCTGCCCTGACTGCACAGCGGGTCTTCAGTGACATCGAGATTCGAACCCACAACTCGACGAAAACCGCCGGCCACGATTCCGCTGCCATATCCACAAGGCTACCGCGGCCACATCCCTTTCACAGATGTATGAAGTTTCTCATGTAATTGCTGATAGATACTAAAATAAATTTGGGTATCTATTTTATGTTTCGACTTTAGTGAGGAAGTTAAAAGCCAATTTTAGTTTTATGAAAATTAAGTGCACGTGAATAAAAATATCTTAAGAAATAAACTTTTGAATGAAATTGAAATATAATACCCATACATGTGTGAAACGTACTTATAATTAGTAATAATATAAAACGAACTGAAAAAAATTGGAACGCATGCAGCATTTAAAAAGTCAAATTTATGTTTTTATTATTATTTTTTTTTTTAATTTAATAAGTCAAAAATATTTGGCCAGGAGATAAATATTTGATCCAGAGTATATTAGTACTAAATTGCAAAACTTTAAGTCAATAATAAAGTCGAAGTTGCGTAACGTTATGGAGTGCTTTTCCTATAATTAGGAAATATACCTCCACGTCTCTTTCTCTCTCAGAACTACTAAATTTAGGAAAAAAGAATTAGTAAGGTGACATACGGAACATATTGAGAGTGAAAAAGATCTACCCTACGTTCGTAGCCGCCAGTCAGTGAACCAAATAATAAAGCGTTTGTACTGCAGGAATCCAGAATTTCCCGGAGTCAACTTCTAAGTTCATGGTCGAACTAGCATTGAACGAGTTCGGAGGTGAGTGGAAATACGTGGAATCACAATATATGCTGCTATCCAAAATTAATCCCACGAACACAAAATCTGTGATAACTGGAAAAATATTTGGTGCATTGCAACGAAATTTAGTTCAGAGAGATATTACTAAGGAAGAGGGTAATATAGAGAAATAACAATATGTGTGTGTGTGAAATGAACTGCGAGTTTAGATACAGGTTATATGTCAAAAACGGTAAAATCTTCATGCACTTTGTCACTTGAAAAGTTCGTCTAATATGCAGTGTGATCACTGTAATCATTCTTTACAAGCCTCACAACGCACCATCATACCGTTTATGAGGATATCGAGAAATGCTTGCGTTCCCATTCTTATAAAAGCTCGGTTTTTAACGCCTGGAGAGTTCTTGAAGAGATTGACGTCGTGCAATGGCCCTTCCTATACTATACCAAACAGGTTCTGTTGGAGTGACATCGAGGGCTAGTCCATACGATTAATATCCCCTTCTTCAAATTTGAGCTCTGTAAGGCCTCATATTATCATCCATAAAAGGGAAATCCAGGCTTGCAGCTCCCTGGAAATGTCTCAAAGTTCTCATCCCTAAAGCACTATGCGATGACACTACCCATATCAAAGAAGTGCAAAGGTGCTACATGATGCTGAATCAGACAAGTGTTCCTCTGCCACCAAATTGATCGATTTCCTTTAAGTTGAATGGGTGATAGCGAACTATATCTTCTTTCCAGATGAAGATTAGCCGAAAATCACCCTGTATGCGGAATTTTGACTCATCAATGAAAAGAATATGCTTGTATGTTCGGATCCACAACAAACGAGCTCTCCTGCATAATACGATCAGAGGGAGACACACCACTGGATACCGATCTCAAAGGGCCTCTCTTCTAGGCATCTGTACTGTTCATTTGGAAATTCTTGTGCCATTCGCAATAGCAATATCAAATTAAAGCTCTGTCGACATTGTGTGCCTATATCGACTTGCATTTAGTGCCAAGTAGGGATCCTGTGCAGGTGTTGTCGCTCTTTGATAACCTTGACCAAGCATCCTGGTGATAGCACCATTTGTTTGGAATTGATTTCATAACCTGGATACCACTTTTAACCATCGAGTCACTTCCACTTGAGACAGCTTAGCTTCAAGATTGCCAACGGCTCTCCATCTCTCATTGAATCATCTAAATAAATATGAGAACTCATTCTCTCAACCATCAATCAAATTTGCAAGTTTAACGTAATATTCACTATAGGCAAAAAATCCCAGATGCTTAAACGGTCAAATATTTCACATTGTGCTACAAAACTAATGCTGAACACCATTTATTTCTAGCTCCATGTTGGCATTGTGTTTCCCATTTTTCAAAGTATAAGCATGACAAATTTTATTAGTAGCAGTTTCCAATTATAGTAAGAAACGTGTGTGTGACCTAAATTTCGGATCCCAGCGTATAAATTAGCAATTTAGATACAATGAATAGAATAGAAATTGAAGTTATGATTCAAATGAAAATTTGTGCGCCAATACCTAAAATTTAACATGTTAATTCTTTAAAAGAACTAAAAAATATTTTAAATGATCTAAGTTTGAAATCTAAAAGCTGTTTACATAAGGAGAATATTAAAAATACACCTATTGTTGGGAGCCGATGTTATAGGGAAAATGCTTATATGCAAAATTGAGCATCTTTCAGGTGAATTAGTTAAAAGTGGAATCTATTTAAGGATAGACCGTAATGAATTTTTTTTAAATGAAACTATATTGGAATTATTAGTGAATTCACTTATAATTTTTTCTATAGTCGTAAATGAAACCAAAATAACTAATTTATGGAACTTAGATTTTTTTGAGAAAAAATAATTTTAATGAAAAACAATCTGAGAAGGAATAATAAATAAAGTGATTATGAAGTATATTTTCTTTGTTAAATGGATATCGCACCATTCCAGATAGCAAATATTTGGCATAGAAGGATCAAAAATATATTATTAAGAACATTTAAATCTACTAATAATTTAAAAGAATATGAATAAGTATTTAGTGAATGAGAAAAAGAAAGTGCAACCAAATGAGAATTGTGCATCAGAGGTGTCAGGTTCACTACTTGTTAAGTTGCGCTGTAATAATAATAAAAAAAATCATCTAAAATAAAAAATTAGGCTTGCCTTTGACGCCTCAGCACATGTTCAAGATTCCTTTTTTTAAGCTGCTGTATCAATAAAGGACCGAATTTTATCCAATTAACATCCACCATTTTGAATCATTTCAGAGTTGGCAAAATTGGTGTGACTGCAAACATCCGAAGAGCAATCTTGTACATATCCTAGATGAACATGACAGAGATTTTCAGATTTATATGGTGGAAAGTTGGTGATCCAAAAAGTGTGATTTTCTGTAAATAATATCGGGAAGACTTTTGCATTACATGTGGCCCTTTTCTTTTAAGATGCAACCCTTACACATCATTTGGTTCAAGTAACTCAAAGTATCAGACATATTACCGAACAACTTAAAGAGTCCTTACAAGTGGATAAATGCTTGATAAGTGGAAAGTGTTGACCAATGAAAACTACATGGGATTCAAAACTGCCAGACGATATTATGAAAAAGCTCAACAAATGGAAACACCAAATTCCTGATTTGGGGAAAATAAAGATACCACGTAGACTAACTCATCTTTTTAATTAACGAGAAAACTTGTCTTTACACACCTTTCGTGATGCTTGCAAAATGCCCTATGCTACTTGAGTTTTTCTGAGGGTTGAAGAAGTTTTGTCAGCCATGCTGATATTATTTAAGGCTCGATCTAGAGGGGCACCTGCAAGGTATATTAGTATACCTCAACTTGAACTGATTGCTTGCAGTATTGTAGCAAGACTTGCAGATGACGTGTCAAAAGACTTACGATTCAAGAACATGGTTACTTATTATTAATCTAACTCTAAGGATGTCTTGCATTGGATCACTAAAGAAGGCCCAAGGGCAGTTTTCGTAGGTAATAGAGCAAAATAAATTAAAATTTTGAAACAAGTGGAAATAAGTTTTTCTCCAGTTTGTTAAATCTTACCCATCTTCCTCGCCGTGAATGCAATGCGGGAGCTTTATGAAAATCTAGAACGTGGAAGAGGAGCTTTCTGGCTAAGAAAACTGTCTGATGAGTGGCTTAAATCTGAAGCTCTATCTGTGATTTTGAAAAGTGAATGTTGAAAGAAGATAAACAATTATCAATTCATTTAACTCAGAATACAATTAAGTATTAGGTTGTATCTCTTATGAAAAAATTAATAAGGGTATTTAGTTGGATTTATAGATAATTGTAAACTTAAGCGCGTGAAAAGAACCTTTGGAATACTGATTTCAAAAGAATTTGATAGAGCAGAAAATTAAATCTTAAAAATAGTAAAACATGAAGCATTTACAGGGCTAGAAGATAAGTGCTTAAAAGCCCTTAAGCCTTAGAGCGATGAAACAGGTCTTATAGTAAAAACATACATTTTGTTGAAATGAGACTCTCAAGAAAATTTCAATATTATATCATGATCATGCTGCAGTTGTAAAATTTATTCGTTCTAGACCAGAAGTCGGAAACCTTGTAGTTGTGGTATGACAAACTAATCTACCAATATGATTCAGGAAAAGGAAATATTTGAAACAATTCGATTCCCGTGGCAATGCAAGCAGGTTTAAGGAATAGAAGTCCAAAATACAGATTTAAAGTTTTATTATATATTAATTATGAATTATTTAAAGATATTTATGAACATAAAACGAGCAATATGAAATATAACTTTTCCTTCACCATAAATAAATAAATTAAAATTGTACATATATTATACATCTTTTAAACATATTTATTAAAATAAAACATAAAATATAAGTAATTCTTTAATATACTAGTCAACACAAATGAAAATTTTAACGCAAAACCTTGTCCCTGCAACACTTTATTTAGTATCGCAATATCAGGCATATAATTTGTGACATGATTCTTAATGTTCAGTTGTTAAACAACTTCTTTATGGACTCAAAACATTTTTCATATGAGAAAAGATTCGTTCACATAGATAAGTAGAACCAAAAGCGGATAACAGAGCACATGCAATTTTCTTCAAACAATTAAATATCTCCGGCAATCAAATCTAACAATTGAAAATAACTGTCGATTTATAGTTAGAGCTATCTTCCAGGCTTTTTTTCGTAATTCCGTAAATTTCGCTTTCCATAATTCTAAAAATAACAGTCAAATAAGTTCCATTTCAAAAATATCAACTTCCATCCTCTTAAAAATCGACAAATCGAAGATTATCAAAGGTTCTATTAAATTTGATTGCATGTTTGGAAAATCCCTCCTTAAGAGCTTCAAAGAAGGTTTGAAGTGAAGGTTCTTTGTGAATGGTCGATGTATTTTCAAGAGCTTTAACATTCAGGTAGTATTTGCAAGTGCTAGTATTAATATCAAGGGGGGAGGGAATTTAATTTTGTAACCAAGCCTTTCCCACATTCAAAAAGTTCAGACACTATTTGGTGTTTCCCTTGCAATCCTAAGTTAAGTTCATTAAGATGTAGAAGTCAGAAACATCAATTTGCATAACCATTCTTTATCGTTCAATTCGGGGAAATGTTTCTTTTCGTTAAGAAAAACTTTTATGTGTTCTATGCGTGACATAAACTTAATCAAGTTATTACCTCGACTAAGCCAACAGACATGGCTGTATAAAGAAAGATCCATTTATTTATTTTCCATTTTTTAAAAAAAGATATTTAAATCGCTTGTGCAACAATGAAGAAAAATGCACTATGAAATTAATTATTTGAACAACGGTGTTCATTGCAGAAATAAGGCGCTGTGATGTAATTTTGGAAAATAAACTTTCCTGACTTCCTATATACATTGGAAATTTAATACTTTATGCCCAATATGATTTTCAAGAAGTTTGATAAATGCTCTTTCCTTACCAATCATTGTAAGAGCCCATTGATAGTTACACAAACTATTTTATTTACATTGTTTTTACATTCAAAATAATTTATAAATGATGAAAAATATCCAGTCCCTTAGTTGTCCGAGATAGAGGAATCAAGCTGCATAATTCTTCATAAACACGATCTTTATCACTATATCGTGCAACATCATTTACGTCGGTACTTTTATGAAGAGCAACACTAAATGCAACAATTTCTTGCTATCTAGAATTCTGTTTTGTTGTTAGAATTTTTTGCCGTTTGAGTTATTCGTCTTTCAATAGTTCGCCCAGAAGCCGGTATTTCTTGAATTAGGGGCACTACTATATGTAAATTTGTTAAATCACTGAACAACATTTCAACATTTTTTTCAAAAATTTATCTTCTATATATTCGTCATTTGTGAAAGGTTTGCTTTTGTCAACTACACAATGAGCAATTATGAAACTGCATTCAGTTACTTTAGGTTTAGTTCCAATTGTTTAACAAAAAAGGAACATGTTTTTTACATCCAGAAACAGATCTTTTTATAACTTCATATTTCTCATCAGAATTCTTAGCTATGGAATGATGTTTAAATTGAAAATCTCTTTGTACACCTGTTGTGCGACATATGAAGCTTTTGCGACGTAACACACATACAACTCGATCGTTTTGTTGTACGAATTCGTATTCAGTTGTCCAAGAGTCTTGAAAAACGCTAACATCAAGCCTTTTTTTTAGTGGCCATTTAATTAAATATGTAGGTATTAATTGTCACAATAATTATACAAATAAATACAAGCTTTTGTAATAAAACTAATAAAGTGTCGTAAAGTTAAAAGAAGCTTGTAGAGCATGACATACGTCAAACTAAATTCTACTCCCGACTACGGAACGAAAGGAGAGAAAATGCGCGAGGCGCGGAGGAGAGACACAACGATTTATCTTTATCTTATAACTTTGTAGAATGCTACTGAGAATTGTACTGTGTGCTATAAGTTTCCGACGCCTGTTCTAGACCATTGGTTCCCAACCGATTGGTCATGACTCCCAAGGGGGTAGCCATCATTTTTTTGGGGAGGGGGAAGGGGCACCAATTATCAATTTTGAAAACCAAAATTAAATTTTAATATTTGACGGTAGGTGTTAAAAGGTAGCAATGTATTTGATGAAAGTGATGAAAAAGAGAAATGCAATCAGTTTCAACTAATATGTACTTTATGATGAAGTAAAGGATACTGTTCACACACACAAACATTAAAGCGTTCCGTTGTGTTGGCTGTGCCATTTCGCGCCCATTTTCATTTGAGCGAGCACCATATTAGATGACCTCATGAAGGTGTTTCTCTCTCTTCTACCCACTCTTTTTGGAGCGGGATCTTAACGAGCACCCAAGAGGAAATTTCGGAGTTAGAGGTGCCAGGTTGGGCAGTGCGAACATTTTTTAGTGCATTCTCGTTCGAGTGGCTTTTGAGTCCAATGAGTTCGGGAAAAACTATTTAAAATTCATACAATTCACTTATTTATTATCCAATTGAGCTCCACAACATATACCTATAGAAAAAAAATTAAGGCGATATCCAGACCATGCACATAAAAATTAAGGTAAGGTTATGAAATTTCATATTGTTGAAACATTTGAACAATTAAATAGATTAAAAAGCAAGCGAACCGCTTTGAAAGCAACAGTTTCAGAGCTGTTAAATAGGGTCGAGGAAAATTTAATAAAAAAAGACAATAATGAACTGTGCAAATTACATGCATTTATATTAGAAAAGAGAAGTAGCTTAATAGGATCGGATGAGGCTCTTCATTTATGAATTGAAGTATAGTCTTTGGAAGCGGATGTAGTTGCTTCAGAGGAATATCAAGAAAAATGTGTTCTCGAATGGGTGTGATGTGATTATTTATTAACGTCCAACTGAGAAGCTACGCGAGGGCTATTGGCAAAAGGACTCCACAATTGTGAACCTCGGTTTTATGACTAAGACGACACCCATTCCCTCTCCAAACTTCCGCACCACGACATAGGGAGAACTTTGGACCTCGACAGATTTAACGTGCATCAGCCCCGGTTACACGGCGGATCTTTGGAGGGCATCAGGGCTCGAGCCGACTCGACGAAAACATCGCCGGCAGCGAAAACAGTCATGAGAAGGTAGACGAGGTCAGCGAGTCCCCGCACGGAGTTTTGGAACAGTCAAGAAAAGCACTATAGACAAAAGCGAAAATCTCATCTTAAGCAATACAGTAGCTTCAAATGAATTGAACGAAAATAACTACGATGTGAGTGTATAAAAACCTTAAAATAAAATATAATTAGTTAAATCATAAATAAGTAGTAATTAGTTAAATCATAAATCTAAATAAATAATTAGTTAAATCATAAATCTAAA